>JAPMAE010000852.1:3405-16472 GCA_036584705.1 Rhyacophila sp. 25_7 | reverse complement strand
TAAATTATGATATTTAATAATTATTTTGTTTATAAAGTGTATTTTTTACGACATAACATAAGAAGTTAATTTTGTTCACTTGAGTGAACCGTGCTTAAATATAATACTTAAAACATATACTTTTCAAAGTAATCTGTTTCGTTAAAATGTTGGTATCTGAGAAGATTACAGATATAAATCAAAAACATGAAATGCTGAGAATAGAATATTTTTTTTTATTTTACGTTTAGAATAACAATTCTTGCATTTTTACATATTTTGAAAATTTGTTCGATTTTGGCGGTCCATCTGAAAACTTTTGTCTATCTGCAGCTTACCAACTATTAATTTTCAAAATCAACTCGTTTTTAGAGAAATTTCTGTTTTGCATCCGTATTGTTTGTTATCTTGTACAGTTCATAAAGAGTAAAAAATAATATATATTTTATTGTTGTGTAGTTATCAGGTATATTGTTAAAAATGAAGAAGTACATATTAGTATGCACTACTACAATGAAAGGTATTAGTAATATTAGAACAATGTGCTAATGTGCGGCGCGAGATGTCGTTGATTGAAAATTGGCGCGCTTTCCGGGACACTTTCCGCGCGAAATCTTTTCGCGCCATATCCGCGCGGCGTGGTCGTCTCGTTTCGCGCCCATTTTTATAATGAATCGCAAATGAGTATGCGCGCATCCCCCTCACCCCCGCTCGTCGACATCCATCCCCCGCTACCCCCTGCCCCTTGGCATGCGGAAAAATACGTGGCATTATTGAACGCACATCAATACAAAATAATAATATAAGGGCGTTGCGCCCGAGCTCAGTACATACACTTGTACAAAATTATAGGGGAAGTTTCACGCACCGAAACACTTTTTAATTCGCTGTTTTTTTTAATACAATTAATTATCGTTTAATTTATAAATGCCACAAAATTTATATTGAATTATCACGTACATTTTGTTTTTGAACATTATTATATATTAAATATAAGTTAAATTTTAAAAAATAGTGTTTTTTTTTATTTTCGTAAAAAAAATATATAAAATTTCTCCTGGAAATACAGAGATATAAACATTTTTAATTTAAAAATTTGTCTATTTATTAGTTTTTCTAGCAATTTTTAATAAATATTTAAAAAAATACATTAATTAATTATAATACCCCTCAATAAGAGGTGGGTTTCTTTTATATTACAATATAAATACAGTTTTATAAACTATATTTACACAATGTGTTTATAAAAAAAAAAATCAACGTCTGTTTAGATATTTTGAAGTGATTTTTTAAAATAATAAATTTAGTAATAACCGTCAATTTTTAGTCGAATCAAGTTGGCTTATGCGCTGGTTATAAAATATCTGTACAATTATCACCAGGTAAGGCATTCGCCCTCGATCCTCGGCTCGCCAATCGGATGCGCTTTCCACTTATCCACCTTTTTTTACTTAATTCTATAAAATATTTTTTATTTTAAAAACTGATTTCATATGTTACAGAATTTCTAGCTTGTATTTCATTAGTTAAAAATATTGTAACAGATTGAACCGGCCTTGAAATAATATATAAATTTATGAAAATAATTATAAAAACTGTGTAATTATTTCAATATAATATTCGTAGCTTTCCACCAATGGTTAACAGTAGAAAATATTAGTTATAAATATTAAGAAAATAATAAAAATTAACATGCCTAACTCTTAGTATTTGATAAAAGTATAAAATGTGATAAATTATTAAATCGTATTAATAATATTTTTCCACATAAGGTTCTTGATTTTCTGATGCTACTGTTGCGACACACGAAACTTTTTCAGGTGTGTTCTGTATTTTTTCAAATTCAGGCATTGTTTTGTCAACTATTATTTAATTACAATCTTGACCTTTTCTTTATTTATTTATCTTTTTATGTGTGTTACTTATAATATCTGTACCCGGAAGGTAAACTACACTATTTAAAATTGACACGTTTTCACTATGGCTGCTTAAGTCGTTTTGGTGTTGCTTCCCTTGGATGATATATAACATAGTATAATATTCTTTTCGTTATATTATTTTCTAGTAGGATTACAACATAATTGTTTATATCACTCAAGTGAACTCTTTCAAAAGAGCGTCGCCAGATATACTACAATATATCGATATCTCAATTTTGCCAAAAATGTAATATATTTATGTTTTATTGGCACAATGCGTTATTACTATTGTTTGTTTTTTACATCTGCATAAAGTAAAAATTATAAATATATTCATGAGAATAACGGCAAACTTTATATATTTTGTAGTCATACTCTCTCCGTAGCAATATATTTTGAAGTTATAATAACAGGGCACACAAAATTGCGGTGTGCCGACCGAAAAACGTGTTATACTTCCAAATTAAGACGGCGACAGTCCGATTCGGGCAATTCTCCCCGCGGCACACTCACAGCGACAAGTTCGCGTCTCATTACGCACCTACACACGCACAACGAGTAGTGAAATAAAATCTTACTCACACAATTTTAAACAGCATCAACCAGCGGAGCATTTCCTTATCGATCGGAACTTTTTAACACTAGCGCAATTTGCCTCTGCGAACCACCCCACCACTCACCCGCTTGGTGCGCCCTGCCTCCTTGCGAGTCAGGGGTACCGAATTAACACCACATTATTGCATCTGTATTGTTGTGTTGTATCGTATACTGAAGATACGGTATTGTAAAAAATACAACACCAAACGCTGGCTAGTAATGATGGGCGTCTGATATGTAGAAAATCATACTTGGAAGCCTTCTAAATATCTGAAACTCTATTAAAGATTATTACAATTGAGGAGTATGTTTCCAAAGTGAACTTATGTCACTTTATCAAATGCTACTAAACTGTTTAAGGCGTCGATATTACATATTGTTTTTTATCTTAGTTGCAAATTATCGTATATTAAAATCGACAAAGTAAAAACTTTTTTGGCATTTTCTAAAAATTTGTTGAAGTGGAATAAGTTAATTTTGTAAATACTCCCGTTAATTAACAGATTTGTGTACAGAAAACAAAAAAAAAACAAACAAAAATCTTATTTTCAAATCTATTATTAAAGTTGTACTTTATAATGATTTTATTAAAAATTATCCTATTTGCTTAACAGTGTTTTGAGGCGTTCTCTAAAATAATACTAATTTATCCTATTCACAACACCTGATATTTCATGACTAGTATAGACACCAAATACGTATAATAGTGACGAAAATCACGTATGTGATACGTGATAGCTAATATCTCAGATTGCTTTAAACTGGAGTAAACGAAGAACTAAATATGTAATGCTCTCATAGGTGAGAAGATAGTCCACCAAATTGACAAGCCAAGGGTTGCGAGTTCAAATATTGTGGCTGAAAAAAAATTACAGGTTTTTTCATGTGTATTTGAAACCAGGACATGCCTTAAATCAGTTGTGCTAATAATTGACAACTATTTACCTGTAAAAAGTCTAGGACAATATTTAGACTGTGAAGATACGTATACTCGATCTCGGAACGGATATGTGGTTGAAAAAATACAAAAAATATATATATAATTATAAGAATTAATAAATACATTCATTTGTCTCAATTAAAAATAATTTTTAAAAAGTGTATACTATGTATAATTCAATCATTAATCTTGGCAAATTTTAATATTGATATCTGCATTTTTTTTTTGATAACCTTTCTTTTATTTATAGTTACGAATTGTCTTATTTATTGTTAGGTAAATTGTAAGAACATGTTAAATATTGTGATCAACTTCCATAATAGACTCTGACAAGATTTTGACTATACTATTATTTTATTCAGATACTAATATTTCTACAATTGGTGAACTACGGACTCTAAAGTGGATGGCCGTTCACTGAGCTACCATCAATGATATGTTTCATATAATTAATGTCATTATTATGATTAGAAAATTCTAAAAAGTTCATTAGTTGTATTGTTTATAATTAAACGATGTTGCATCCCTGTCCTACTTTGCCTGCCCCTTCGTGCACTCAACCCCCTAAGAGATACACCTCTCCACCCGTTCAAAAACTCCCCCCATTACCCCACAAACCCTCCACCTTACGACCCCCTAACGATACACAACGAGTCGTATGAAGTAGCTACTGTCCTAGTATTATTATTTATATCATTTATGTTTCGAGCGGTTTTTCAACGAACAGTTTTGTATTAGTGGAACTCGCGTCTCAAAATGAGAGCGACCGGAAGCAGAAAATGATGCAGCGGTTTATTTTGGATACATACCAATGAATTAAAGATAATACACGAGTACAATTATTTTTTTGTATCATCGGTGGAAAGCCATTATACAAGAATGAATGCATATTTATAATAGCAGCTTCAAATATTTTTTGATAAATTACGATATAGGAAGAAAGCTGAATATTAGTACGTATAAATTTACCATTGTTTTAATTGGCGAAGAAGAGTTAAAAGTCAAATTAAGACTCAAAAAAAATCTACTATTATAACGATGCACTTACTTTCACGGACAAATAGCTTAATATCGAAACAGAAAAAAACAAAACAAAAAAAACTATTTTTATTGCAAGAAAAAATAATCCTTTCTTAATAAATACACAAATATTTTTCTGAATTAATTTCTGTCGTCATAAAGGTCTTATTGGGCATACAAACTTAGTATCAACCGAAGCTAATTTTGCGACATTTTATGGTAAGACATTGGCTTTGATTTCTGTCAAGCTGACTTAAACCGTTAGCACTACGGGTCGCGTATGCCACCTCATATCAGAAGACGTACTGTCAATTATTGACCTTCCTACTAATACTATATTATTTTTATAAATGCGCATGGTGATTCCATCCTATGCGGCTCCGCTACGAGCAGGTTTAAAATAAATTATTGAATAAAATATATATCATTCATGCAGAATCAGGTAGGCGACTGCACTCAATCTAGGTTATGAGTACCAGTAAATTAGTCGTTGCTCTTTCAAACTACCATATTATATAGATTATAAAACGCATGTTTTTTACAATTTTTGTGTCTGTATTTATAGTGCGTATTAAATTCCATGGTTTCTTACTGAGGTACTGGTGTTTAATGAGAAACAGCGTATTCAACTAAGGTCTCACAAATAAAGTTGGGCCAAACTAGTGGCCGCTGCTGTAGTTGAGATACGGTCGTCGTTCGGTGACGATCAAACGCAATATTTTTTTAATATACCTGTACTGCTAAATGTTGCTAAAAATGGTTCACTTTTTTTATTTCCGTCTGATAATTGACGTAATACTGTATTTAAGCTGATCGTGTGTTAAGATTTCTTTAAATATACCAAAAAGTATGCATTAAAGAAAATTTGACCTCAAAATCATGTTTTGAGTTAATGAGTTCTTAATATAATACATTTTGATAAATATATATTCAAATATTCATAGGTATTATAAATTAATATGCATTATATATGTGGGAATAAATACTCAAGGGAAACAATAATTCTTTTTGCGTTTTAACTTGAGTTGAACATTGTTATGTTTGTGAAAGTTAATTTTAATCGTATTTTAACTATTTTAAGTAAAGAATTTTTAATTTTAAAACAAAATAAGAACAAGCGTAAAATTTTTCAAATAAATTTGACTCTTAACGTTGGTTTTAGGCCATTTTTAGCGTCGACGGCGCGGAGTGTTAATCTTTTTCGGGTTTTAAAAAAGAAAATTTTATTCTGCTTCATTCGAAGAATTCACACTTTTTCATACAATAAAAGAATAATGCGATAGCAGTTTTATATATTTTTATTAAAAGAAAAACATTATGTTTTTATTTTTAAGAGGTTTTTTCGTTTAATTTGTAGACTTTAAAAACGGGGTAAAATAATTATTTTTGTATTTTATACTGCCGTGTTGTAATGGACGCTATTAAAGTAAGGCTTTTAAAGAACACCCTTAAATTTCACGACCATATTGACGTCGGTTTTATGTATTATATTTGCGTACTGGCCTAAAACACAAGCTTCATCAAAAAATAGTTGTCTTTGAATTTATTGGTATATTATCCTAATTAATTTTATCAATATTCAATTCTTTATATTGACATAATATTATAGTTTTCATACTTATTTCTACAAAATATATTTTTGAAAATCAAGTCTAATTTTATTTGCAATTACACACTCAACTGAATCAAAATTTATTAACCAGTCGATAGATAAACTTTTTTAAAACTGTTGAAGAGATATGTGAATTATTCATCGTTTTCATTTAGAAAAAAATCCATTTGTTCTATTACAAAAAAAATAATTTAAATCAAACCTATGGATATAAGCAATATTGCAAAGTATAAGGACAAATTATGTCAGGCTTTACAATCTATAAGTTTTCCAAAATCATTTATTATTTGCGTCTTTCAGCAGTGGAGTAATTCTAATGTTTGGCTCTTGTATAAAAACTATGAAACACCACTTCAATTCAGTATCCTATATATCAGTGATAGCAAATCCTTTCGAGAAGTAGGTCAAATTTTGTACACCATTTTTTTAAATACTAACTCGTGGGTCACTAAATAGTAAGACTGTCAATAAGTCGTACAGATAAATGATATGATAAAAAAATATTTAGCCAACGTCCACTTGGAAATATATTTTTTTATAAATTCGACGTTACGCATTTATACTTAATATTTTTAATATCTTCGATTGTCTGTTCTCTCTTTTATGACGTAAAATATAAGTTTATAAAAATCAACACGTAGGTCAGTATCTGACCCGTGAGTCATAGGTTTGCCATCACTGCTTTATATTTTTACGAATAAAAAATAAATACGTTTGAAATGTAGTAATTATGGGTCATTTATACACAGACATCATTTTTCTTTAAAAGAAATATAGGACATCTAAATGTTTAGTGGTTTCCGATCAATCAATAGATTTTCATTTATGAAGAACGAGAGGTGCCTTGTGAAGGCTTCGCTTTGTACTTGGTTCTCGTACAAAGTTTTTATAATAACCCGTTATATTCTTAATGTGCAGTGATTTAGTCACCATTATTGGATTCATGCTTTGTATACTTTCAGAATATGGTTTTACGTCACTGTCTTTTAATATTGTAGACCAATTTGCACCTAACTTAAGACATAAGGGAGATTTTTTACTCGTACATCGTTCGAATGAGAACTCTACCATTCCTTTTTTTTTTCGTTTAACCCTATCCGCTTCAAAACGAAGCATACGAATTTTCACAATGTGTAGATTTTTTTGACGAGTAATAGTTGTCAGTTATTAGCTCAACCAATTTAGTCCATATTCTGGTTTCAAATATATGTAAAAAAACGTGTGGAAATTTTGCCAGCTACGAAACTCGAACCCTCGCCTTAGGTTCGTGAGTCGGATGACCTATCCACTCACCTACGAGATTGACGACCATACTATTATAGCAAATAGTAATCTGAATGTGCCTAATAACTACTTGAGGAAATGGAAATTGTACTTATTGTTCATACCAAAACATAAAAATAGCCTGCTGATAGCTTTGCTAGATAATATAGAGAGTAACCGCTATAATATATATGAAGAAATTATCTCCATATCATTCGGCAAGGATATGGTTTAGAAAGACTAATTTGATGATCTTTCTCTAAACATATTGCTTAATGTAAACGTTATAATATATAGTCATATGCTAAATTAAAAATGTAAACAAATATTTGATCAATTTGTAACATTTTCAATGACAGGTTGGGCAACTTTGAAACATTTCAAAGCGTGTTAATTTTAGAATATGTTATATGAATATACCTTCTCTACCACTTTAAACAGGTGTGTATACAAAAACAACGTTTTCCAAATAGCACACCATTATAGATAATGAGTTTGACTTTATAACAAGACAAAATTTAATATTTACTTAGCGGAACATACACTCAATAAGTAGCGAAGCTATTTTTTTTCTATATTTTAATTTTTTTGTAGTAAAGTCATTAAATATTTTATTTTTTAGCCCTTTTTGCCCCGAAACAAAGCATTTAGAGATTTCCGTATTAAAACTGTTTTGACAGATTTTTTCAAGTAATAATGGACATTTGAGAAGTATATTTCCAAAGTAAACTTATTCCACTTCAACAAATGAGTAGGAAATGCCAATAAACTATTTATGGTGTTGATATTGCATATTTTTTTGTTATCCCTTTTACATATCGTATTTTACGCTACAAATGGATATAACAAAAAATATGTAATATAGACACCGTAAATAGTTCTTTGGCATTTGCCACAAATTTTTTGAAGAGAAATAAGTTCATTTTGGAAATACACGCCTCAATTATTAGGTAAACTAATTTAATCCACGTCACTTATACATTTTTTTCCATGTACAGAATTTGAACTTTGTTCATTATTGAATGTACTATCCACTCACCTACGAGAGCGATACAATTAATTTTATTCTTGTAGCAATAGTTATTATATTTTTATTGAAACAATAACGCAGATTTTATAATTGATGTTAATTTAACGAAATATATTATAAAATCCAGATCATTTTGTGATGACACAAACTTATACACTTAATTATATGATCAAAAATACTTTAATAAATGTATTCTTCTCTTTTCTTTCGTAATCCATGTCACGCCCTTTAACTGGAGAATATGGACACCACATGTTGCCTCCATGAGTTATTTTTACTGTCCCGTAACTCCGCCGAATACATCCTGTATATAGTGTTCAGCGGCCTTCCAGGCAACGGAATCCAGTTGGTTTGAAGAAGAGTCATGTCAGATTAAGATGTGATTTAGGCATTTCCAATACATAACCAACCCAAGCTACGTCGCTGAAAAAATATATGTGTGGTTGCACATCACATATGATGGCACTTCCCAAAAAAAGCCGAATGGGACTTGCTGGAGCGACTTTCAACTCCAAGCAAAATATCTGTGATAAACAGATGTCGCCTTTTCATTGCCTGCATACTGACGGTGCTAATATATGGTAGCGAATTATGGCACCGTAAGAAGTCTCGTAAGAATAAAGAATAATTGCGGCGGTTAATACCAGTGTGGGCTATCCACTTTCTGACCCTATTTGAGATAATGGGGTTTCTAGTTTTTACAACACCAACAATATTTTTTTAATGTAAAAACAGTTTAAAGAAGATGATTGTTATTTATATTACATATATACCTCGCATCTTAACTTTAAAATAAAATTTATTTTTCATTATTTCCCCGTAAAAATAAATATTGTAGACAAAAATGTGGGATAGCACACTCTGGCGGTAACCGCCTCAATTATTACATACGTATAATTGGATCTTACTAAAGTATGAGTAGAAATTGAAAGTTATTTTCAATCTACAGACTTTAAAATGTTTAAATATTTCAAAATACCAAACATAATAAAACAGT
Organism: Rhyacophila sp. 25_7; assembly: GCA_036584705.1. NCBI lineage: Eukaryota > Metazoa > Arthropoda > Insecta > Trichoptera > Rhyacophilidae > Rhyacophila > Rhyacophila sp. 25_7. The sequence goes on along the minus strand of JAPMAE010000852.1, from coordinate 7,115 downwards.
GATATATTTTTATCCATATCTTTATAAAAATTGTTTCACGTAAATTCATATTAATTCACCATATTATTTATTGTAAGGTTCATGTTATTATAGTTAACCACTTGATCCCACTTCTGCTTGGCGTGACATTATCAGATGAGAGGCTGGCTGACCGCTTTCGCGCCCTTTTCAAAGTTTTTCCGCATCAGCACTCGTGACGTAACGCGTCAAGCGTCAAACCCGCCACTTTGGCGCGTTTCACTGTTGTTTATCACAGCTTCCGCATTTTACTTGTTGATAAATAGTGGATTATGTTTGAAACAAGTAACATTTTAAATATATTTATATGATTAATCAAGTAATATTTAAATACAAATGGATATACAATATAAACTGTCGAAATTGGTTATAAATAACAAAACGAGTCCGACAAATTTACTTGCTATAGTAAATACTCGTAATATCAGAGTTAAGTACACATATTTAATGTACATCTGTTTTTTATGAGTATATAATAATATGATCAATATACAGCCTGCAATTTCTACGTTTTTAAAATTAGCCTCTCAGAGAGTATAGACGCACATATGCGTAAGTTCACAATTCTACGGGATTTTAACTCTAGACTCTCAACTCGTGAGTCAGTTGCGCTATCTACCTACCTATAAGAGTGAAATATATTATATACTTTATTGAAAAACATGGATAGATTTTTAATTACTAAAATATTGTGTGTGGCTCAAAGTTTGATTAAGAAAAATATACGTTCAATGATTTCTAGTATTAATCAAACTTTTCAGCGGACTCTTTCGAGTACTACCTAGGCAACAGTTGGACCTCAATGCCTACAAATTTGCTTTATACTAAAAACGCCTCTTTAACCTGTCCAAGAGAATTGACGTGCATTTGTGCCCGCTCAAAATTCACTTTGAAGATGTATAGACGTATATGTACGTCAAGCACCAAGCAATAAAATACTTGTATATATTATTTATACATCAAACGAACATTATACAAATAGTATTGCATATATTTAATAAAAATTCAACGGTAGATTAATCAAAACACTTTCACTCAAACGTGCAACCGACATTAAAAAAAACTCACTCCTGGAGTGGTGAATATAAAAATATAATAAATAAACTAACAAAAATGAATTGATACGTAATAAACGCATATATAACACAAATTAATTTTAAAATGTAAAATTTCTTTAAAAAAATTAGAGCTGCACAAAGTGACTATATTTATCGTATCTATTCATAAAATAGAGCGAGGCAAAGTAAATAATTGTATCTATCTATTTATAAAATATGAAATTTTTTGAGCAATTATTTTCTAAAAGTTGTTTTTAATATAAATATTAAATATGCTCGCTATTCGCAGTATGACAGTAAATAATACAGGCAAATAATATTATATATATATTCTTATTTATTATTTCATTCTGTTCTTTTATATCATTTTTTCCATATAATGGATATAACATATTGTTAGCTAAATACATTCATAATATTAATATATAAAAATAATAAAATAAATTGAAAAATAATTAACACAACAAAAAATTTAAATACATCAAAATTAAAAAGGTAAAAACAGTATAGTATTGATCCCTCTATAGTTTTGTACAAATTAACCGAGTTTTACTAATTTATTACATAAAAATAATAAAATATATCAATATACATATTAAAATGTTAATTAATTTTCAAAACATATTCAAATGTTACATACAAAGCTTTGAAATATTTAGCGCCTACATAATAACTGAATAACACTCAATGCTGTAAACTAAAATATAGTTATATTTATATGTAATAATAAAATATAATATTTGATTTTTTTCTAAATTATTACTTATGTATTATGAATAACTATTCACTTAACTTACTTAAATTTGGTGCTACAATCCAATCAGGTCCATGGCTGACTGCACAACTTCTCTTCAAGCCTCTTTGTCTTTAACTCTCTCTCTCTCGCTCTCTGTCTCTAGTCATTCACACTCAACATTGATGCATATACCGTGACGTTATCTTCTCATCTCATCCTGGGGTGACCAACGGGCTGGGCATCTACTGGAGTACCATTAAATACTCTCATGAGAGTTCTAGATTTGTAGCACCTTATAAAATGGCCTGACAATCTGAATTAATTTGATATGCAGCTCACAAGCGTACCATAAAGCGGAAACATCACTTTCTTTGCCTTGAAAAGTCTATTCAGGTACATAATCTTGTTGAATAAAGCAAAATACCGGGCTTATAATGTGACCGTGAAACATATAGTTTCGTACGGATGTGAAACTTGGACCCCGACGAAGAAATAGGAAAAGACCATGCGGATATTCGAAAATATTTTACTTGGACCAGTCAAAGAAAACCAAAGATTTTGCATCTGTACTAATGCTATGTTTCTATGAGTAATTTAAATATGAAATTATTACATTATTCAATATAGTTTTCGAATTCCATTATTTTTATTTTAACACTATACACTTATAATATTTAAATATTTAAAAAATGTATAATGATAATAATAATGATGACACTACATATATTAAGGCTCTTTCCTAAATGCATAACCACTCTCTTACATTTTGCATTTCTCATAACGTTATTTGCATATATCTTTCTAGAGCTAAATATTCACATGAGTTCATTCAAACACATTATGGAGAATTCTACCATAAACGTTACTCATATATCTGATTATCGGCCCTGCCAGATATTAGTTAAATGAAACTTACATTTTTCATTGAGTTCAGCGTTACTATGAATATATAAAAAATATCTCTTGATTGATCATAATATATTGTTTTATATAATAACTACACGGAATTTTTAGTTTCTACTAATAAACTTATTTTCATTCACTACAGTTACATAAATAATTCTTAATCAATTCATATTGTATTCAATTATTTTTTTGATATATAAAATTTAGTTAACTGAGGGTAACAAAGTTAACGAGTATAATCGTAGCTAATTAGTAGTGAAACTTCTAAGTGATTTTATATATTGTCACTTAAGTATGAAGCCATCAAGCAAAACAATTGAAAACATGAAATAAAGTAGTGCCAAAAAATAAATAAAAAAGTATGTATGCAGAAATATGTGTCACTAAAATCAATTGCCAAAAAAACTTGGGACTTTAGTGTAAGAAATAGCATATAAAATAGGTTCTAAATGCCATTTGGTTTCTACTGAAATTGGTTTTTTTTTAATTTGAAAAGATTAAAAAATATGATTTTTAGATTGTATGTTTAATCCATTGAGAAGCTAATATAATGGAGCTTCTATGAAAAATAAACGAATTATTCATTAAAAGCTTTATATCTTGGATTCAGTTTTTTGACACTTAGTGCCTATTTTATTTCGTATATTGAATTCGTGAATTGAATTTTTTTATTTAGAAGATGTATCGTTCTTCTTATTATGATTGTCATCTATTTTAGCTAAGCAATTATTTTTATTTGTGAAATATATATATTTTAAATAATGTTAAATATTTTTGTCGAAAAAAACTAATATTAAAACATTTTATAATTAAATATTGCTAGGGGCGTATAAATTACAAGTACAAGTTAGTACGAATTGTGCTGAATATATACAAACCAAAAGTACGCCAGTACGATCCCTTTATAGATAAAACTTTCAAATTAAAGTATGCTGTACTATAATCGAAACATGTACGTTTAAACATATATATGTTTAAGCACCAAATAACCG
>JAPMAE010000849.1:0-12855 GCA_036584705.1 Rhyacophila sp. 25_7 | reverse complement strand
AGATCCCTGATTATTGGTCAATCTAAAGGTTCAAAGGCTCGCTTGAAGAATCTTTTAATTTTAAAATATTTCAAAAAAAATTCTCAGTTTTGGCTTACTAGTATATTGTTTCAAGTCGATAAAAGTATCTCACAAAAATTTTAGGGACGTGTGTGTTCAGTTTTTCATAGCCGGAGTGGATTTCTGGAGTCACTCGTACTTTCGGCTTAATTGTTATACAATATTTTTTATCAATGCTTCATCGGTATAATTTATTCTTACGAATGTGTGAACGCGTTTACAAAATACATGGTTTTTATTTTATCTCTAAAATATCAATAGTTTTCCTTTGATATTTATACCTTGTGCTTACGCTTTTCCTTCTACCGTTTGTACCCTTTTAACCTAATTAATAATATGTAGTTAATTATTAACTAATAAACGGTGTTTTATATTAATATCATTGTAATTCTAATAATACATAATTTAAGAATGAGACTTCTGAATTATTGTTCTACAGATTGATCTGAATTTCGTCAATACCTATTTTTATAATCGTTTACTATTGTTAATGCCACAGTTTTCCAAAGTGGTCTATATGGACCCCCAGGAGTTGATTTCGATTTACTTGTCAGCTAGAAAAAAAATTGGGGGTCTACGAGATTTAAAAACTATATACGTAAGTGAACCCCAATTTGAATCTCGTGGACCCCCAAAATTCAATATTCGACAGGGAAGGGGGTCTATGGGAGAAAAAAAATTGGCAAGTGGTCTACGGGGCAAAACAGTTTGGGAACCTCTGGTTTATGCTATTAGCTCGAGTACCCAATTCGTAAAATATTTTCCCGCTACTTAGGAAATCACCTCATGAATTTGATAAAATATTTTTAATAGTTATATGAGAGTTTTTACAAATCAAATATACACCGAGTATATTTAACATATGGAACTTTTAAAATAATACCAATAACTGAACCTATGATAGCCGGCAACTATTCCTCTTAGTAGGTCCTATCTGTCGTCCATAAACCATGTTGCGTGTTTGACGGGAAGGGAGGGGCGACCACCAACGTCTACATGGCGTTATATAATAGTTTAACTTTATTGTTACGAAACACTTTTTTATTTGAAATCTCTTATTTTTTTCCTATTTAATGTGGATAGGTGCGTAACCTTTGAGAGGAGGGTGGGGGTCAACCTAAATGTCTACATGGTGTGACGTGGAGGGGGTAAAGGTAAAAAACGTTACGTGGTTTATAAACGACCCCTTACCTGGTAATCTTACCTTATGTTCTTATGTAACTGTTTCTTGAAATATATCTTGTATAAAAATAAATTGATATACATAGACTAAAATCTACTACAGCATTACAAATTATTATTTATATATTTTTTTAATGTATTATTCGTACACGCCATTGATATTCTTGGCGCGAAGAACCCGTCTAGTCGGGGATTCCTTAAAACGATCGCACTCTTGAGTTTACACTGTCTTATGTAACGGAAAGCGCAAAGTCAGCGCGCTTCCGTCTAATGGGCTGACGGAGACCTTTTCTGGAACCCCCATTTCGCGTTCTAAGGCTGCTCGTTGTCGGAAAGGATTTTTGCATAAACTTCGCCCGGGGCAACTTTTTATTATTGTTTACCAGCGCTATTATTTTTCATGAAAATTATTCGTATATACCCCTCATAGTGTAATTACTCAGTAATTGAACTCGGACTCCCTGGTAATTCTGTACCTGAATTTTACCCACTTTTTTTAATTGAAAGATATAATACATACGCAAAAACCTTCAAAAAATCACTCTGTTTCATATAGCCAAAATAGTCCTTTGCTTTAACAAGATTATCACAATTTTAAACGAACAAACTATGTACGTATATTGAGATACGCATTAAAGCAATACTAATAGTATAACATATAAAATATGACAGTAATTTACAATAATGTCGTGATTTTGTTCCGCTTAAGATAAAACAATATTTTATCGAACAGCATGTGCGCTGATACAAAGAAAATGAAAATGTAATTCATTACACAAACAGTTCAATAATGATTTAATGAACTGTTTGTGGTTAATCAAACTGTTTTGCATTGTCGAATATGCATGTATTTTGCCTGTGACGCTTCTTTGTGACTTATTTTAATAATCCAGCTGAAAAATATCTGTAGATTTTGTACTGTGGACTGCTTGGTTATGAAAAAAAATATATACACTATGTCCAAATCCTTAGATACATATATCATACATTCACTGTTGTGATGAACTTTCGTTACATAGTCTGAAATGTTTACTTTGTTTTTAATCGTATTGCTACAAATAAATACGGGTTTAATTAAAAATTATTCGATGTACGAGCTCATTATACTGATTCCGTTCCCGTTAAACTTCTAATAAGACTTGTTCATAAAGTTCGTTAATTTGATTGATGTATATATCAATACTAAATATTCTATGCAATGTTATGACAGGACACAAGGAAATAAACAACAGCTGATGTGATCAGTGTTATTAATCTTACCTACTAATCCTGTTTTTCGTAAATCTTTTAACTAACTTACGAAAGATTTCTCTTTTTGCTTACATTAAAGTAATGAGGCGTAGAATAATATCTATAGATGGAGTAAACATTCCCCACTCCGGGATTTTCTTTTTTCTCCACTCCGGTGGGTAGTTGCTACGCTTTTCTTTGCGTCGAAAAGTTAACGATTCTCTTTGATCTATTAGTCGGAATGTCCCAAAAACAGATTGGGCAGGCATCATAATAATAATATACAAACTTCTACGCTCGTAATTTTAACATTTAGCCTCCGTCTATTTTGATGTACTTCGACAGTTTTCTCTTTTATCACCCTCAAAGGTTGTCCTGTTTTCCATTTTGTTATTTCGTTCGTAGTTTATGTGTAAAGCGCGAGGGTTAAAGCCGATGTCATTTATCACAGGCACAGATTTCACAAACTTTTTTTATGAAAATACGTTGAGTAGAATATTGAACCTAACTACTACCTTTTTCTATTTTTATTTATGTTTGTATTTCTTTATTACTCTAATTCAATACTGTATACATTAAAATAAATTAACGTTAGAATGGGTATTTTTCTAAAGCAACACTCACCAAACTTTTTATGGAACAGGCATGACCGATTTTTTTTAAATACGGGATATGGTTAAAAATATCAGTATTTGAATCATATTATCGACCCTGATTAGGTGAATGGGTGTAACCCACAGTTTTTTGAAAAGTGCGTGTATTTGAGAATTATTATCGACAGTCAGCTTTAGATTTTGAAAAAAAAGGACGATCTACCAAGTTTATATGGACAAGAAAAAACCATTACACGTAATTTTTAATGATTTTTCTTTAATAACCTTCTTTTAAAATATCAGATGAAGAAAATGAAATACCAATTTATTGGTCATCATGCACTTCAAGTTTGTATTAATGCGACTTTAACTAAAAAGTAAGCTCGCTTACGTAACTAGTGAAACGTCCTATTCCTCATACAGAACTTTTGTACGGACTACAAGCATTATTTTGCATAATCGATTCACAACCATCTACTGTCAATTATTTTGTGTACATTTTTATCTTAGATTCACCAAAATATATCTCCCCAATATTAAATCGTATCAAAAGTCGATCGTTGTTTTAATAAAATTGTCTATTCCAATAGGGTTTTTCTTGAATATGTATGTGCTCTTTTTAAACGGAGATATTTACAATTTTCACTGAGAAAATTGGTGACTTTTGTTGCGGTCTATTGTCCAATTAAATCTCTCTTTTAACGGAAACGTTTCAAGTATCTCGAGACACGCTTTTATAATATTATAGCAATGCTTTGTGAAACTGAACAGTATTATAGCATACTTTATAATACCTAACAGGTTTATAAACTTTAAGGCCGAATAACAAATAAAAGAATACTGCACTTTGAAATATATACGTACGTTCGTTAGCAGTGAATTTATAATTTATATTAAAAATAACACTACTAAATAATATTCAGTACACAACAAGATTAAACCGTGCATCAACCATGAGCGAACTTCTTTATTCTCTGTATCTTTGATTAATAATCGTAGTCCATTCTTCTTGCCTTTTACAATTCTGATGTTAACGATCGATAGCGTATTCGTATGAAACAGTGACGTGCACATAATTTTACTGAGAGATGTTTTTTGTTTCTTTGAAAACTGATGAGGTTAGGAACATGTTTTATTAATTGCTCCTTACTTTCAAGCGATACCCTGGACGCCACTGTGGAATAACATAGGCACAAATGCAAACAATACGTCGCTCGGTTATTTGGCTCGTGGTTGTTTGTGTGCTAGTATAACGTGTACATACCCAATACATTGGCTGATAAAATAATATAAATTGTCAAGGTTAATACATAGTAATCTATTAAATGTTATGGTTTTAAAACTTCACTTGAACTTGGTTTTAACTAGCGAGAGGGTACCGACTTTTTTTACTATACTCATCACTCACTTATATCAGGATTAAATTTATTGTAAGCAAATACGTATTTTTATTAATGATGTAGTTAATATGAATGATGAGAAAAATTATTTATCAAAATTAATAATGATATTGATCCTGTTTAGTCAAAAGTGGTTAACCCTCAGTTTTTTTGAAAAGTGCTTGTACTTGAGAATTACAATGTACACATGTCAAAAAGAATTAAACCGAAAATGCTGAATTATTATCGACATTCAGCTTTAGATTTCGAAAAAAGGACAACCTACTATGTTTGTGAGTAAATGAAAAAGGCGTTCATCCTGCATTTTAATGATTTTCCATCAATAACTTTTTTATTCATCAAATAAGGAAAATAAAACACCAATGTATTGGTTATCATGAACTTCAAGATTGTGTTAATGTGACTTTGACTAAAAATCATTAAAAACTTTTTTTGTGCCTCCTATAAAATCTGTTCCTTTTTGCCTAAACACGGTCGAATATAATAAAAACAATTTACATCTAATACCAATAATAAAAAACATGATAATATATCGATATATGGATATATGTATATTAATTTCCAAAAGAACAACCTTTTGTAATATACCCGTATTATGTGGCGGAAAGCTAATAACCATTTTCCGCATTTAATCTAAGATTTTTTTTTTTTTGGTCATTTCGGTAATTGATTATGTATATAATTTCCCCATCCGCTACATATACAGATATCTTCTTATAACCGTGCTTGTTTTAACTAAGTTCTAGTGGGTTACAAAGAAATGTCAGATTATATAGTGTTAATTGCACATATTTAGGAGAATTCATTTTTACAAGATTTTTTATATCTATGAATATCGCGTTAACGATGAGTTGTCTAACCCTATTTCTAATGTGTATTGAATTAAATTTTATGTGCGCTATGCAAACTAAAACCATACGTGATCGTCAGTTTGGTATTTTCTATAGTCATTCACTTGAAGACTTATATAACTGCAGGCACAACGAAACCTGAAAGTTGCGCGGAAGATATTATCGATTGGTTCTTTACTTGCATAATATAGACAGATACTGAGTACATGTTTTTGTATGTTCTTTGATTTTTATTTCAATATTTCCCCAGCGATCCCGTATCGCTCATATGTAAATGTTTAAATTATACTACGCAATAGAAACCATGTATCTCTAAGTTATAGAATTTCGTTGCAAGTTTCCTCTTCCATGCCTCTAGAGTTTCAGTCTTTCTAAACTAATATCAGTGAAGTAGAAAGTAGACATTATTCTCGCATGCTGAAAGATAGCGAGTTAGCCAGTGTTAGCAGGGTGCACAAATTACGTGGGCAGTGTCCGGGGAACGGGCAACACTGCCTTTGTTTTGTGCGGAAAGCTTCAGATTTTATATTCCCTTAGTCTGCGGCTTTTGTCCGATATCGATATTAAGCCAGCCTCCCTCCATTTTCACAGGGTATCCGTTCTTTTAACCGGCGAAACTTTGCGTTATCGAACCGGGCTATTATTTTATGTGTAATAAATTGCTTCTCACGAAGTCGCCTTTTTTCGATATCTCAGAAGTTATGATACCATTTTTTGTGGCTTTTATATACACATGGAAATCTCACGATATTCATAAATTTGTCAACTCCAGCACGAGAACCTATTTTTTAAATTCCATATACGCTCCGAGATGGAGCATATGGGATCTTCATAGCGTGAATATTTTCTTAACATTTATTTTTTTACGAGTAATAGTTGTTAATTGTTAGCTCAACCGTTAATTATTAGTTACAATACAAATGAATAAACATTTTAAAAATGTTGCGACCAATACTGGCCTTGAACCCGTGATCCCCGCTTGCTAGGTGTACGCGCTATCCACTGATCTAACGAGGGCTGCTAAATATATCATTGTCTTTTCTCAAAATACCGCCTTATATAGTAATTTGTATAATGTACTCGTACATTAGTATTATTATTTAGCGCCACGATCAATCCAGTTCTATGATCGACTGCATCCCTATAAACTTCTGTCTTTAGTTCTTTCCCTCCGGTCGTATACACTGAAAACTTATATATTCTGAAGAGTCGAGTGCCTACTGAAGTTCTTGCAAATATCTTTTTGAAAGTTCTAGATTCATCACACCCAACAAACTGGGTAAAAGACAAAGCTTGGTTAGTACAAAATTGGTCGCCGAGTTCAACTTTATTTAATACGCGAGCGAATGGCTCGGCTTTCTTTAACATGTGCAAGTATTCTTGTACATTGCGTAAATCTTTCTTGTAGCACTACTGCAAAACAAATACGAGGGCCAGTGTATCGAGTGAAATCATATTAGCACATACGCCTTCTAATCTGGAAGCCATGCGTTCATTCTGCGCTCTACTTCTTTCTTCTCAATTTATCCAAGAAATGTATACATTTACACAACTCCCAGCTTCCGGAGTGTTTAGTTTGTTTTGATACAATATATACTTTTCCAAGATACGCGTCTTAAGTATTCATACATTACAAGAACCATCCACGACTTCATTAATATGAGTAACGTAGAGTTGAGTTTTACTCTTAATTGACTGTTTGTTATTTGAATAACCTAATACATATCGACCGTGTTTAGGTAAAGGGGATTAACCCCCACAGAGCAAATTTTACATGAGGCACAAAAAACGTGTTTTAATGATTTTTAGTCAAAGTCACATTTACACAAACTTTAAGTGCACGACGACCAATAAATTTGTGTGTTATTTTCCTGATCCGATAATTAAAGAAAATCATTAAAATTGAGATTTAATGCTATTTTTTCTTGCAAACTTAGTAGGTCGTTCTTTTTTCAAAATCTAAAGCTTAATTTCGGCATTTTCGGCCTAATTCATTTTGGCGTAACGTGTATTTAGTTGTTCGTATACATTGTAGTTCTCGAATAAAACCACTTTTCAAAAAACTTAGGGTTAAGCCCTTTGCTTAAATAGGGTCGATATAGTAAAAATATTACGTTAAATAAATGAATATGTGAAAATGTATCGTTGATAATTCGTTCAAAATGCCATTTTTATTTTTAAGACGTATCTGCTTTTCGGGCTTATGTCGAGAATCAAGCTTTTGCGTTATTTATTCTCGCATATGTTTACCCTTGGTATAATAAATAAAAATCCTTAAAATTCGGTTATATTCCGTATTTCGATGTTAAACAGCCGATATATCATTTTATTGCATGTACAAATAAGCAATAAATCTAATATTCCCACGTAATCCAATACATATGATGTTCCGCCGATGTATTAGACAGAATAAAATTCTCTGCTTTTATGGACTTATTTGCTTATTTTTAGTATTGACGTTTTTTTATTATTACAACTGTATCGCGCTTCGGTCTTTTTCAACTAACGTATAATCAGTCGCGAATTAATTATTATATTTAATCATAGTTTTTTCATTGGCCACATATAATATTATTTTTAACTATAAATTATTTATTCTCATTTCGCCAACGGCCTTCTTGTACATAATGCTTGAGCGTGTGAATTATTCCTTCGTGTGATCAACTATATACAGTATTAAGAAAATTGTATAAATTTATTGTATATTTCTATGACATGAAACTAATAGGTTGAACTGATATACGTGCTGTTCAATATTATCACACCTTAATGACTGTTTTTCTTTCAACCATTTCCGCTCCGAAACAAAGCATATGGATCTTCGCAATATGAAGATTGTTTTGATATTTTTTTTACGAGTAATAATTGTCAGTTATAAGCTCAACCAATTTCGTCCATGTCCTGGTTTTAAATACACATGACAAAACTTGTACAATTTTTGCCAACTATGGGATTCTAACCCTAGAACCTCGACTCGTGAGTCGGATTCGCTATCCACCTATCTACGAGGGCGACTATTTGCCTAGCTATAAATAAATATTTCAGGATTTTTTTTCGGAAATATTTTCAAATTAGTCCGGTACTACGTTACAAGGTTAATCTCGGTCATGATTTTATTTTTTACGAGTAATAATTGTCAATTATTAGCTCAACCGTTTCGGGTTCGTGTCCTGCTTACAATACTAATGAATAAACATTTTTTTGCAACCAGCACGGGCCTTGAACCCGTGACCCCCGCTTTCTAGGCGTATGCGCTATCCACTAGCCTAACGAGTTTTACGTTCTGCCAAATGTGTTAATTCGTAAAATAACTTGGTCCAAGCTAAATCCCTTTACAAGACCGTAAAACCAATTCGTTATTTTAAATTCTTTATAGCGGTATTTAACCTGTATCTTTGTCATATTGTCAAACAACGCTTTGTCTACCAACAAAACCGTCCTTATATCAATATCATTCATATTCAAGAATCAATTTATAGCCTTAAAAAATCTAAAATTAACGAATGTACTTATTCTACGAAGATAGCTTTTGAAATGTGCAATTGAAAAGCGTGTACTCAAAAACGCTATAGATTATGTCAATACGGTAAAATTTCGATTTATTTAGTCAGAATTTTCCCAACTGTAGGAAAGCACGACTCGGTTTTTTTTTATTCTCTCTCTACAAAGCAGTTCCTCAGCGGAAACATTGCTGTAGCCCGTAGAATATTTTCGTATTCAGCTTGCGCACTCTGCCGATTCTAAACCAAAGTGAAATATTATCTACTCACTGTTTGTATCATTTACCATAGAATAACTATTTGCGCTGCCGTCGACCATTGTAAGCCATTGACAATGGGGAAACTTTCTATAAAGGACAGCGTCTACTTGATACTGCCTTGCAAAGGGACACTGTATATTGTATACCTAATCCCTTTTATTCATAATACTGAATTATATTTTCGCTATTGAAGTATTTCTCGGAATGTCCGCCATTTGATTTATATTGTCGGCGTTTAGTGTACATCAAACTCTAACTGGTCACAAACCAATATAACTTATATCGTAATCTGAGAGAGAAAATACAGAATATTTATTATATTATCTATAACAATACCGGATACGTTCTCAACTGATATAGAAAATGTAATATGTGTATTTTTTAATAATGATTACTTAGCATTCTTTATATGATAGATATAAGACCGACATTGTGTGTCTGTTGTAGACAAAACTAAATTCAATACGTTATCTTTGTTATTCAAGAAGTTTATCATCGGTATAAATTAAGGTCCACTAAACTTCTTTGCACTTCATAAGGAAAGATAGACGTTTATAGCGTTTTTCTTTCGTCGATAGTTGGCGCTAAAATATTTTACTTTTTTCAATTACGTATTTTCACATAAGTATACAAAGAGCAAATTTGTTTGTGTAATTTATAATTTCAATTAAAATTAGTGAATCTGAGAGTTAATATTACATATAATTACCCATATTATACCGGCCAGTATTAAAATTTCACAATTAAATGGTTTCTTCGACACAAATAAATAGTGTCTATTTAAATTCAATGCAATTTATTATTAAGAATGAAAGCTAAAGGTTGAACAATTTCAAGAACTAGTTGAAAAACCGGCCAGTGGCGGTAAACCTATGACCCATCAGTCGCGTAATGATCCAATTAACATTCTGACAGACCTACTTGAATATATTTTGGTTATATATACGTTCTAAAATATAAATAAAATTAAAAAACTTCAGTTTAAATATTCGTTTATGAAATTATAAAACTATATGCTTTTACTAAATATCATGATCTTCGCATTGTTACATATAGCGTATTGATTTATCGACGTGATACAAAACCGTGCATCAACAGGTTGCCTGACTAATAATAAATTGTGATTGGTTGTTTATTATTGTATTTTTAAATAATAAAAAAATGATTGCAGTTTACGCAAGCAATACTCTAATTGATACTTGCAAAAAAGGTTCGATATCACTGTGTTAAAGTTAAATGTATATCATTGTATTAATTTCTATTTAATACATCGACCCATTCGCGGCAGAAGATGGTAAACGGCAATTGGACGATTTCCATTTTTTTATTGAATCCTTTAAAAATAGATACTCGAATCTGCACGGTCCGCACGGTAGCAAGTGTACATCAATCTGTATCTTAAGTTACAAAATAATACACGTTTTTAATTTTAAATTTATTTAATAAATTACCCCTTAGATAAAAAACCTCCTTGTAAAATGAAAATTTTACGCTTACGATCTTCTGTCGGGAATGGGTTGATATTAGTATTGACTGTCTTTAATTAAAACAACATAATAAGTCATTCGTCATCTGTTTTCATTCCCGAATCATTCAGTAAGATACGTGAAGAGCGATGGCGTATTATTTTGCTACAGTATCTATGAATTTCCGTTACTTTAAATTCTTTTACTTCTACTCACAAATATTACAGGGTTCCCCGTTCGTCGTACTATATTTGCATACTGTATTCGATATTATAATATGTATATTTCTGTTATATTTCATTGTAGTAAAGTGCACTTGCAACTTGTATTCTTGACGTGTGGACACTTTTTTCTTCTTGATGGATACACACACAATACTAACCGGGGTTTAGATAAAGCGTTTCAAATACCCTCTGAGTCAGATGGAATTAATATATAATATTACGATATCTGTTGAAAGTAATTTTATTGTTAATTTCTACGCTAATTTTATCATTTCAGTATGATGGCTTTTATACCAAGGATTCACTATTGAAAAAAACATTGCATCTCCTATTCCGAACGCATTTTACTGCGGAAGACATACACTATATGACGTGAATAGGTTTTTGATATCATTGTAATTGAGTTAAGATACATATAAAGTATAAAACACGTTGCATTGGGCCCACAAATTATTTACTCTTAACAATCAAATTAAAACATACAATAATGAAAAATGTAAAAAACTACATGTTCTGTGCAGTATATTTTATCATTATAGTACTAAAATTATTCGATATCGTTCATTATTTCCTTTCTTTTACTCCTCGAATGTTTATTTAAATATGTACGCATACATAGGACAAATTTTTGCAGTTCTCATGCTGTGGCGACAGGAACTGGAAAATCGATTATATCATCGTAATTTTACCGTGTTGTTATTTTTAGTCTTGCAATAAAAGAAAATAAATGTGTAAAATCATAAACTATAATATTTTGTCGGAACCAAAAAAAAATTTTGAATTAAGCTATTTGCCATATTGAACGTTTTCTTGTTTCCACGGTGTTCGAGTATATCTGTGTTGTTATGGCAGAAGTTGATGTCAGTATTCATTTGTTTACAGAAGAAGAATTATAAACTTTATTTTAGTTGTTTAAAGTCAGTCTAAATAGATGTGTTCAAACTTATTATGATAATTAGTTACTTCATAGATATGGCAAGAAACTATTTCACTTTAACGTGTTTCAAGGCGTCTAGCTATTGAATCGCGAAAATAACCATAATATATAAAAAAGGACATATCAGCTTTTGCCATAACGCCACAGACATGTACATCGAAGGTAGGTACTACGAATTTGAAATTACTTAAATTGTATAATTAAATTGTACGTTAGTAAATTATGTTTTTCGTTCAATTTAATATTTATCCTGATTATAAGACTTAGCCCATACACATATATTTATATTTTTCTCATTATATAAACAATTCGTAAACATTTTCAGTATATTCTTTAATACATGTTATTTACGTTTACGCTGTAAAAGGCAGTCAGCTTTTAGGTACAATTAAATGAATGCGGTATACGTTTAAGCACACCTGTAAAGGTGTACGAGCATAACAGATATTTTATATGCAGCCCGTTACTACCAGTGCCATTTCATTGCCTGCGGAACATAATACCTCATCTAGAACTCTGGAAGTCGTGTCTTCCGCTTTCGTTAATCTCCAGAAGTCTCCACGACCCCCTAGTGCCGGAAGCTGTCAGATGTTACCGGAAACCTTGGTCGTTTCTGCAGTGGCGTTGCATTCAGAAATACCTTGCACTAGTTGTTGACTAGAGAGTAACGAAATTTCATTTTTACTATAAACTTAATTAAATTTCACTTCTATTTTGTGACGCTTCTCAACTTTTTTTAGATTGATAAATTGTCACTCTAATCAAAATTCGTATTACAGAGTTGGCAGAAAATCATAATATTATTATAGAGAAAGTTCTCTATTGACATCCCAGCTAATTCTACAAATTCATGCGTAATGAATAGATTTTTTTCTCCATATATAGGGCATTTCTATAATGTATGAAGTTCTGTGTAAATTTCCGTTTGCTTTTGATAATCAAAATCCATCTTTTGCATAAAATACATTTGAACAAAACACAACACAAATACATTTGAACAAAACGCGTCCAGTCATCTGAATCTGTAAAACAATACTATCGAATATTGCATTTGAATCTTTTTAAAACCTAACTGTAAGCTACGAGTATTTGCCGAATTTCCATATATTATATATATATATTTTTTTTATTATTTATTTATTTTACATATTA
>JAPMAE010000848.1:11757-22792 GCA_036584705.1 Rhyacophila sp. 25_7 | reverse complement strand
TTATATTGAATCTGATACAGACATTAAGCTAGCAATAAATGAATATTTTCTCTACTGTAAATAATCCAAACTGAATGTATAATAATTAATAATTATTATTTCCCACTAACTACAATTCCATAATGGTTACACGCAAGGGAATTTAAAGCAAGAGGGAGTTTTGTACTTTCCTGTATAACTTATGTAAGTACTCTGCAAATTGACGTTAATTTGAAAGTTCAAACAGGAATAGTGTCTTTGATATGAGAACTTTACTTTCTTAGTCAACATATGAATGGATCATAATTATTTCGTTTTATAATAATTAAATATCTCTTTTAAACAAATAAATTTTCCAAAAAAAAGTCTTATGATTCATTTAAAAATATCTTCAACAATTCTTTATACTTTTACGTTTTTATATCTTATCATATTAATATCTATATCATATATTTTTGGAAAAAAGTAAAATCAATACTTTTTATAACTTGAGTACGTCTAAGACAGTCCATAACTGAATTTAAATCCAGCCGCTGTCTCTCTAAAGAAATAGAATTGTGTTTGTTAATAAAAAAGATAAAACTCAATAGTAATAAGTCATACTCATAAGATTTCATCGTATTTTAAAGGCAAAGTTATATTTTACAAAGTACGCGTACTTTTATTTCAAAATTTAATTTAAATAAATCATCATTTTCTAAAGTAACAAAACACAATTTATAATTTTTGTCTTAAATATACTTAAAAAAATTGATTACTCATATTTTCTTCTTCTATTATCTTCATACAGACTTGATTTATAAGCGTGTTATTTATGCTTGTTGTTAAACAAAGTGTTACGATAGTCGCCAAGATGTCTGGAATAGTTAGTTTCATAGAAATAATATGGGACAAATGTCGGTCTGAAAAAGTCAATACAAAGTCCTTTTTTTATTGCATAATAAGCTTATTGCAAGGTGTATGTTAATATAAGTATGTCAACATATGGAATAGACGTGAATTATATATGCTTTTTATGTGAGAAAACTAAAGTAATCATTGTTTATTTAGAATTCTTTGACAATGTAACATTTTGCTCCAGTATTTTAAAAATATTAAACATAATTTATCAAAGTAGAACAATGAAATAACAACACAGCTTTTTGTATTAATTTCAAATAAATTTGATTCAATAATCATGACTAGTTTTATTTGTTTAACTGATAATTGTCTTAAAGGACTAAAATAGTCTTGAGTTTCAAAACATCGTAGGTTTTATATTCTTGGTAGATTTTATTTGGCTAAATTTTGATTTGGTTGTTATTTGTCAATTTATATTCAACAGTCAAATAAAAGGGTTCATAACAATTATGGATCATCTAATGCTACAACAATATGTTGATTGTATTAAAAATATTTTATTTGAATTGTTGTTTAATTGTAAATAAGCAAAGAAAATTATGTATTTTTTTGGTTTCAATCATGTGCCAAGCAAGTCAATAAGCAAGCAATGTATGTAACAAATAATTTTGAAAAAAATTATATACTATGAAGCAAAGCATATATTATAAAATCTGGGCGATAGCGTAGTCAATGTATGCCAGAAAAAATGTTGCAGTAAGGAATATTGGCGAACATGCGTGAACCTTTTATCGATGCCGTGCATAAAATTGTAATTGCCTCCTTCATTTTTGTTGGAAGTTACAAAAAATGATTTAAATTATTAAAGAAATAAATTTAAAAAAAGTTAATAAAAGTTATTAAAAAAAGATATTGGAATCATTTGGAATTTTATAAAACGCAACCTGTATATTTTGTAAAAATATTACATGCATAAAAACTGTTTATTATTATTTCAAAATAATATATTTTTATTATAAACCGATAGTAAATAATTCGAATTAAACTATTTTTCTAGGAATTATTTAGAATAGTATAAATAAAAGAGTGAATTTTGAAATTTTTTATGAATATATGTGTACTTAAATACTTTTCTGTTTTTGTTCTCTTAATAACAATATGATTACAATGATAAATAATATTGAACGACAAAATTTGTGTTATTATCCATGTGATTTTCAATTACTTAACTCCAAA
This sequence comes from Rhyacophila sp. 25_7, assembly GCA_036584705.1. Taxonomy (NCBI): domain Eukaryota; kingdom Metazoa; phylum Arthropoda; class Insecta; order Trichoptera; family Rhyacophilidae; genus Rhyacophila; species Rhyacophila sp. 25_7. Next base: position 20,737 of record JAPMAE010000848.1, on the reverse strand, counting down.
TAAACAATAAAAAGGCGTGTTTGAGACCTACATATTGGATTACTAATTTATCATTGAGTGTCGTCATACTATTTCAATGTAAACAGTCTTCTACAATAGATATATCCAAAACCACTTAGTTTTTATTGAGAGTACATTTTCTATGATTCGCAAATGTTATGGCCAAGATTTATATAAAAATTTCGAATCATGTTTTATGTTTTATACATAGTTTTTAAGTTCAAAGTCTCTAGTTTTTTTTATTATTTTTTTCTTTTGATCGTATTCCTGTTGGAGTATTTTGTTACTCGAGTTGATTGATCAGCCCGCGGGAACAATAAATTTCGAAGCGCCACGGAGCCGACCCTCCGCCCCTTGTGAGTCTCCGAGGCTTAGACATGTCGTAAAAAGAAAAACGGCAAAATTGACGAGAGAAGTGAACCCATGGCGAGAAGTCAGCAAAAAAAATAACATAAATCTTAGAGTGGTTGCAACGAAACGTTTTACTCAAAAGGTGTCCAACCGATACAAATTTAAACGGACAGATACTTCGTAAATTTATAACAAGTCCTTTACTATCATATACAAAACCTTTCTCTCTTTACTTATTAACTTAGCGTTGTATATTAATATCAAACTTAATAATTCATCTACAATATAAATATATAAGTATTTTCAGAATTTTTGTAAAAGATAAGATATATTTTTTTTAAATTTATATACTAAACAAATGTTTACACTAGAACACGAATTCACATAAATTTTATTTGTAAACTCAAATAAAACCTTTCACAATATAATAAATGACATAACATGACACCATATTTCACAACAATCTACTTGTAACTATAGAGTATTGATAAACATGCAAGTGAAAAATAAACTAGTAGCAAGAATTTATTCGAATCTTACCAGTAAGTAGCATATTAGTAGGTTGTTGGAGCGATTACAAATGTCAGTTTCTGTTTTAGTAATATCAGACGAAAGCGTCAGAAATTATATTGCTAATATAAAAATAACTCAAATATAAATTTCAAGATAGATATTTTGATCTGTATGATTAGTTTATGACTTAGGGACCAAGATATATTTTATTTTACTGCAATATATGAAACAAAAAATATACTAATTGCATAACACTGTTTTTTAACTACCAAAAAAATATTTAAATGAATTAATTATAAGACATAAACGGTTAAATATTTTTTTGAATAAATCAATTACTCAAGTCAAAGTCAAAAAAAAAATAGGAAAAATATATTACTTTTATCGTATATGTCCCTATTTGGTGTGTTCAAACGTTGGTTATCTTAATGTAGTGAAACGTCTTTCGAAAATTCTCATTTTGAAGGTCCTGTTTTACAGACAAGGCACTGTGATTCGTGTTTCAATAGAGTACCGCAAAGTGTCAGACTATGTTGTGAATAGGGCAATATAAGTACACATTTATCCTCTCGCCGAAACTCCTTGTCACTTCTCCAGAAGTATTGCGCCATTATTCAGGATAATCTCATCTTGAAAACCGTTATACGAACTACATATGAATGTTCATTAATAATTTAATCCGATGAAATATTTTTTACTACTTTTGAAAATAACAGCTTTCGTTTATATAAGCCTAAAACAATAAAATATTATAACGATCTATTCCCGGCAGAAAACCATAAGCGTACAAATTTCATTTTACAGGATGAAGTTTTTATTTAAGATTACAAGGTTATTTGAATAAAAAAAATAAAAATTAAAAACGTGCATATATTATTTTGTAACTTGAGATATTGGGTTGATAAAAATTTGATACCATCCAGATTTTTTTCATTTTGAACGGAATCGATAAAAAAAGTGGAAATCCTTCAATTGCTACTTTTTAGTTTCTGTCAAGAACGGGTTGATAAATTTGTTTGGTTTTTATTGTAAAATAAAATATAATAATATTTTTAATCATAGTCACTACTGTACATAGGTTTGCTTATTTAACACACAACTAAAATATATTTTCATAAAACCATGAAGATAACAACATAATTTTTGTGACCCACTAATATTTTTGTTATTGTAAGAGCAGAGTTTATATAGTCTAATTTCTAACCTACAAATTAATTACACAGTTTATTTATACTTGACGTATCCATTAAATTTATTATGTATAAAGTTGATTAAAAAATTGTTTTATAACATTTTGCACGATTTTTCCCAACAATTTTTTTCGTTCGATTAAAAAATAAACTATTAATAAAGGAATAAAAAAACTACGATTTAACTGAATTATTTTGGCAGCAGATGATCTCATTTGTTTAAAATGGAACTTTTAGTACCTGCCTAAAGAATTATATACGATAAGCGTTAACCTTATGCGTACTGTTTACGATCGATATCATCAACGATAAATTATTTATTAAATATTATCGTCACTCTGAAAGTATGTTTAATAAATCTTTCTTTTATGATGCAAATTATTTTTATGTTAAGTGAACTTATTTGTGTTGGAAACAGTTTATGATACGAAGTCTTGTGGTTGCACCAGAATATTATTTTTTATTGAGCGCTTTCATTTTGAACGATTTTTAATGTAGTTGGCATTCAAATACTTTCATGTACAATCTTCAATTAACCTCTGCACAAATGAAAATATACAAATAGTAATTTTCGATATTTTTTTTCCACGCAATATATACTCGTATTTTTTCGATTGAATATTTTGAACATACTGAAAACTAAAACATTTATAATAAATAACAACTGGTTTTTAAATGTCTTATTGTAATTTTGTTTAAATATATCTTTTATTATTACAAATAATGTCATTTATTTATTAATTGAAAATTATTAATGTTAATTAGTAAATTGTACACCACTCATTAGCTTATTAATTATTTTATGCAAAATTTTAATACTTAACTATTATTATTTTATTTTAAATTAGATACTCACTCATTCACAAAAAAAATAAAGAAATCTAAAAATATCTAAAAATATACACAGGTGTTTAAAAAATAAATCTCACTATTAACTGAAAACATTTTGATAAACAGTTATATTATTTAAAAAAATCATTATTCTCAGTTTAAGTTTCTTTAATATGAATAAAACACTATATTTTATTTGATTATGATTGACATAATATGAAATTAAATCAAACACGTTAATTGAAAAGAGATCAATATAATTTTTTCGCATCACTATAGCATAGCATTATAATGCAAAAACTTTGCAAGCATGTTTCACATAACATATATATTAATGTTATTCGTGTACCTTCCTGTATATTTAGTATCTAGAAAAATTAAAAACCATAATTGAGGTAGCAATTTGTATAACAAAACCACATATAAGCAAACATTTACGGGAATATTTTGTGTAATATTTAATTAAATATATAATTTTGCGGAAGTCACACATTGCTATATAAACAGCTTAACGTTGCGTACATATGTTAATTTAAAACAAGCAATAAAGTCATTTAAATAATTTAGTATACTTTAGACGGTAAATATTTTTTTAATAAAGTTAACTTAGTAATATAAATTTTCTTTTGTCAAATTTATATATTTTTTAGCATCATGTGTATTAAATAACAATATTTTTTAAAACTGTATTTGCATTAATAATCCAGTGAAGCAATATAAAGCACTTAGAAACCATTCTTAATAAATGCTTCATTCTCGGACAATGGTTAGTCTTCGGTAATTTACTATTCCCAGTGGCTTTCTATCTATTGCTATTTATATCAGATATAGGATGCATGAAATATACATTCAAAACTACTTCTATGCTTAATCTATTCATTAAAAACTTTTGATCAAAATAGTCACATATATTAAAACGATATTAGATACATGTAAAATAGCGTAGTAAAAAATGGAATAGCATAAGAAGAGCGTTGCTAAAAATATGTCAAAATCTTAAAATTAATTAAAATCAAGTTGTACTGTAAACGTCTGCTGATTTAAAAGAAAAATATTCAATTTTTAATATTTTACAAATAATATGACTTTCTGTAAAATGGAAATTATCACATAAATTTTTGATCAATTTATAATTGACTGTAAAATAATATTAACGTTATTTAGTATTTATATATTATAATTTAAAAATTGTTTATAAGAAGTTAAGTAAAGTTGCTATTTGGGAGGGAAAAATCGTAATTTGGTTCACAAATAAATATGCTCCATCTTCGAGTGGAAACGATGGATAACTTTTTTTACGCGTAGCTACATAATCTTGTTTTGAACTACAAATCAAATCTTCAACCTTTTGATAATTATATTACTTTTAGCAATGTAAACTCCAGCGTAAATTGGTCTCACGATTGATAGGAAGTTTTTAATGATTGTTGGATAAAAAAGTTTTTACGTTTCGGCTAGCCAACACCACACAACGATAAAAATATGATTAAAACTTTTGTCATTGATTATTACCTCAGAAACATCTCCAAGAAACTTTATGGTTTTATTTTGGAAAATAATAATGGAGATAAGAAAATGGAAGCAACTGAAACTTGATATTACTCCAAAGAAAGGCTTTTTCTATATCTTGACTGATATTTTACAGCTAGTTGTTGTACGTGTCTATTTTTAGCATTGGCACTTGAGAAAGTCAATGGACATGACGTTTTTGGGCTTAACAGATATTCCTTTTGCGTATCTATTTTCAAATCAGTCAAAAACAATTTCAAAATAAATGTGACAAGTCTTTGAGTTGATTTGTTTAAAGAAAATTTCCAAATAGTTTGCAAAAAATCCGATATATCATTCGATATAAAGCATTTTTCCATTTATTCATTAAACTTAACACAAATATTATTTTTTCCTCCTGTATATTCAATATTGTCAAAGCAAATCCATTCCGAAAAAGATTTATCTAATAATTGTCAATTAATTCCCGTATCTGAACTTGGTACATTATATTTAGAAATGTTTGAAATTCAGGTAAAAATAAATTCACATTTTTTTCCAGATATGGAAATTAATCCCACAATTATTCCATAGATAAGTGGATCCACCGTTTACCAAATTAGTGGAGGAGGTGAAATATTTCATTCTTAAAATAATATAATCAATATAATAGCCTTCCTCAATATCTCAAGAATAAAATTATTTCAGAAAATTAAAATAATAAATCTTATTTTATGTCAATTCTTGATCAAAAGCGAATATGTAAATATTAACAGTATTTTTAATAGTTATTATCATAAAATTACAACATACGTTACAACATATTTCTGTTTCTCCATAATAAAAAATATGTTCTGAATTATAGAAATATATTAATCATCATCTTTGTAAAATATGTCTGCGAAAAAATATGTAGCACCTCATTATCTAATATTAAGTCTTTATTAACTAATAAAATAATGTACATAGGTTATTATTTCGTGTTTAATAATTTGGTTAAACATGCATATAAGCCTGAATATTACTCGTATTTACTATTCTTGTTACTAGTAAAATTAGTTAGCAAATTTAAAAATACAACCATCGATGTCTAAGTCTCAAAAATCTTTTTTTATTTAGCAACATTTTTTAAACAAAATCTTTGAGCTGGTCTTTGAATAAAAAATATATATTTGAATTATTCAGTAGACGAAAACAAAATATCGTTGGAATCTTAAACACACTTTTGTTTGAAAATATACATTTTTTTTTTTGTATTGTGTAAAACAGTGGAACTATGCTAAGCTGTTTCTTAATATAATACATTATTTTAGATATCACCTAATAACAATTGTATATTTTATTTTCTACTTTAATTTGATATACGATAGATGATTTTTTTTGTCTTGGTGCTAAATTGGTTATTTTCATAATTTAATATAAAAAAAAAGATAATTTAGATTTGAGAATACTATAGTATAAAAGAAGTGGTTTAAATTATCAAAAACAGTAATGAAAATTTTTAAAATGATATTAAATATTAAAATATTTTTACTTATCATAAATAATAGATAACTAAGAAAAAATTATGTCAAATTTATAATATAAAGAGTAATTTAAATAAATTTCATCTTTTATCTGCTAGTACTTGTAATAAAAAATATGCACCGCCATTTGCTTAAAACCGAATGAAACGATTTTTCTATTTGTTCACGTAGCTTTATATTAACCGTATCTTTAGCGAAGCTAATTGGAACAATATACTATTGTGTGAAACATATAATTATAAAAGCCGTAAACTGTCTTATTACTGTACAACCATTTTCAATGGTATGAAAAGACCTGTGTATTTAATGTACCGAATTAATTGGCCTAAAGACTGCTAGTTATGTGTTTTCTTAGAAGATCCTGTGAAACTGTCCTTCAAAAGATACTGCAATTTTGAAAATAAATTTGATATTACAACAGTAAGAGTGCGTGCTTATTAGAATTTTTATTAAGACGGATTCTATTAAATATAAAAAAAAAACAATACTCAATTCTATATAATAATACCGAACAGTATTTGCTGTAGAACTAACTATATGCAAAGCTTTACTTTGCACATTTACTAGATTTTGGTACTATGCGCATATAAAATAATGTAGTATTAACGGTAAAAGGAAAAACGTGCTATTTCGATTTCAAAACTCCAGAAGATAAATGAATGTTTCGTTTTTATACGGACTAGCTTTTTTAAATCAACCAAAGGTTACGTATTTAACCGAGACTTGCTTGACGTGTCTGCAAACGTAATTATATACATTTATCAACCTAACAAACGATCTTCGAAGAGCTTTATAGGAAATATTGACGTATTATTTTTAAATTTTTATCAAATTCTAAGTCATAAGAGTATATTGTTTAAGCGAGCCTGTAGTAAAGGTCACAGAGCGTTGAGCGTAAGCGTTGATTATATTGGAGGTCAAATTTACACACATGTGATGGAAAACATCATCGTAGACAACGGTGTTGCAAAGTAATTATTAAGATATGGACCGTAAAACACTGGCCAGAACATGTATGGCGTTTTATATTTTTACGAAGGTTGTCTATTGCCTATTAAGTTAATTTATACTACGGTAAAGATGATAAATAAAATAAACACTTCACAAACCTTTCTTCAAAGTTTACATTTGTTTACACATTATTTCTTTTAGTTTTAACCTTTAAGGTAATCCTGGCTCATCAACAGAATAAGTGCCACTGCTTTTATGATGATATGAACTCACCATGAATAATAGGGTTGGTTTGTTTATTTAAGTAAATTTACTTTACAAAATAAATTTTCTACTGTTATATAGACAAGGATTTTATTTAGTATATCTTATTAAAAATAAATAAACATAGTAATAATGCGTTCTTCTAATGATCGAAAAAATATATTTTATATACGAGTAACTATTTACTCAATGTTGACTTGTAACTTGACAAATTATAATCTTATTAAAAAAAAACTGATAAATCTATATTTCAATAGAAATAAGTGCTTTATAATAATATGCTTTCAAAAAATGCAATTAAATGGGTAAATTAAAAATTAATCATGCATTTTTTAGCAATTGAGCTTATGCAACTGTATAGAAACTAATTTACATATTACTGTTTGTTATATATTCACATGTATTATAGAATTTATTTGTTTACATAATATCACTTAGAATCGTTTTCAAGCCATTTAAGTAATATTTTTGTACGTTATTGAAAATAAACGTTCAATATCAGAACATTATGATAATTATTACGATATACAAAATAAATTTGATATTTGTATACAATGAATTAAACTTAATGAAAGACAGGTGAATATTATTTAAACGAATAGATAAGACAAACACAAAACTTGCATTTATTCGATATTAAATTAAAACTAAATATAAGAATTTTCATTACAATATCAGCAACAACATGTTGGATAACACGTCATATATAAATAGCTGGTTCTATGGAAGAGGACGCAAGGGAACATTCTATGGATTTGGTATATAAATTTACCATAACGTACAGCTAGTTACAAAAGTCAAGTAACGCAGCATTTACTCTAGAATTGTTTTAAAAAAAATGATAAATATATGTTGAGTCTTTTATTGATCAGTTTTCCACTAATATTTGCACTGTGAGTTAATGTTTTTATATACAAACAAATGGTTTAAATTAAACAATAAACAGAATTTTTTTATCTCATGACTTTTTTAATTTTAGTTTGTTGTATGTTTGATTTCATTCATGTATATTTTTCTATAACAAACTATTTAAACTGAATGAAGCAAACAAGATTTTTAATGATATTATCAAATTTATTATTATAAGTGAATCCCATGACTTTTGTGAGTTACTGAATATATTTGTAGGACGTGGGTGGATTGTAAATTTTCTAATTGAAACTTGTGGGCGTGGTAGGCAACATAGGCAATTAATTATGTTATTTCATTATTAAAAGAGAATTTGCGACATATGCAAGGAAAAATTAAACAAATGTTGAAACTAATCGATATACTTGATATTAATAAAAAAACTTATAATTTAGAAATGAAAATAAGTTTTATAGCATAGAAATTATATCATTTATTACGGATTTCTTGCGGTTTTCAATTTATTTTTGAAACTAATTACATAATTTTTTTTATGTATATTATTGAAATATTTAAATATTCGCAGATTTATTAAAATTTAACGCAATAATGAAAAAATATACTTAAATGCTAACACTCGTATATAATTATTATTTGGTTTAAAGAGAATTGTATTTTTATTGAAATTTTTAAAATTTTATTGATCTTATGATGTCTAGCTAAAACAACTTAAAATATGGCGTTTTACTCATTATAAATATTTTTTATATTCTATTAAAACTTTTTTTATAATAACATTTAAATAAAACAAAATTTTGAATTTATATTTTATTGATTGATTACACAGTTTTTACCATAATATATAGAATATGGTGTCGGCCAAGTAGCCGCCTCAGTGTAAAGGCAAGTTCTTTCAAGTATATTTTTTATAACATTCTAACAGAATTCTGGTATTATTTCAGCAATTTCTTTTCAAATGTTCTCTTTTAGCATAAAAATTGTGGTTAATTTGTTATT
>JAPMAE010000846.1:8570-19977 GCA_036584705.1 Rhyacophila sp. 25_7 | reverse complement strand
TTCGGATAGCAAGCTCAATCTGTGATGTGCACTCCCAAATATTTTAAGCTTTCAATAAGATTGGGGCAGGCATGGTCACATATTGTATTCATTTTCTATGTTGATTTTTAAATCAACACAAGATGAATTTTCGTGCAGCTTGTCAATGATCTCTTGATCGCATTTAACGGAGTGATCAAATATGACAGCGTCATTGGCATATTTGAGGTCACATAGCTCCACATTGGGGGTTAGAGCATTACCTCTGTTGGGTGGAGTCGACTTCCGTAATACGATGTCGAATATGTTGATAAATAGAAGCGATGCGAGGAAACATCCCTGACTGAACCCAAACCATTCGGTAGATGATTCGCACTTCACACAAAAAAAATCTTAGTATATATTGTTAAAAAAAAAAAAAATTATCATGTGACACCATTGGTATTGAGGAGAAATTATATTTTATGAACAGCAACATTTCACCGATGTTTTCAAACTCCTTCCTACCAAGTCAATTCAGCATTCCGGAGAAGTGTTTTCATTTGCATAACATTTAAAATAATTTCTGGTGTAAGACAAAAGTATATTGCGTCTTTAATGAGTGGTAAATATAGTGAAAAGAGAAAAAAAGTATGATAAGCGTAAACTTAAAGAAAAAAAAAATAGCAGTGAAAAAGTAAAGGACACAAAGCATAATCTAAAAAAAACTAATTCAACATTTTTACGAATAAATAATCTTGATGCAGTTAAAGGATTATAATTTATAAAATCTACACTGTGGATTTTTAATAACGAAAAGGATAAAAGAAAAATTTGTGTTGATTTGGATCAAAACTATCATCGAAGAAAAAAATAAACACCACATATATAATTGGTCAGTGAAACCTATTGTTCTGTGCGAAGCTGTTTTATTCATGGCAAAAACACTTAAAAAAGATCATTTCCTATGATATGATGAATCTATAACTATGCTGAGAGGCTGTGAAGTGCGAGAGAAATTACAGTACAATGAATTTCAAAATAATAAAAGCGATATTTTCATGGTAAGTCAATACAAATCGATTAAAACATAAATCAAATTAAAAGTCTATTTATTCTATAAATAAGCAATATTTTCAAATACTCTAATAATATCGTAAGATCCTATTTGTATTATCTTTCTAAATCTTTAGAGTCCCATGAATTTGACTATAATGGAATAGGGTCCTGTGTTGGTGAAATGTCGTCTAAAATTTATTTGTTGATTTTAACATAATTCAAAACGAATGACATTTAATAAGTTGATCGATTACTCACCTATCTGATACGTTTTGAGAAACTGATAGCGCAGTTTCACTTATGGCTTCAATGAATTCTGTATCTTGTGTTATGGCTCCGTACCATGGTGTAATATAATCATCTACAACTAATCCAAAGATTTCATGCAGATGCGAGTCGACGATTTCACTGCCTGTGATTCTTTTATCAGTTTCTTCCTTTACTTCATTATCATTGAAATTTTGCATTACCTGAAAAATTAATGCAGAAAACTGTAGTCGTGATTTTTTGTATGCAGTTCATTTACGGTTCAGTTTAGTAGACAAATCTTGTTTGGGTCAAAGAAAACCAAATAAGCATTCATAAGATGTAACTGAGTTTCAAAGATATTTAAGATTCAGGACACAATGATAAAAAGTGTATTTTCCAGCAGTTCGTTAAGCGAAAAACTTAATGATTGCCAAATGGGTTTCAGCAAATTTCACATGTATACTATTTATTTTTAAATTAATTTAAAGTCTTTTAATTCTCTGAGCAATCTAGGAAAATACATTACATCCGTCAACACGTTGACTACTAATGTCGATACAAAGTGGACATTGGCCACCCATCTGACAGAAATATGTTGACCCCCTATCACACAAGTGCTGTTTGTATAAACTTGTTGGGGTTCAACACTCGATTCAAGTCAAAGTGAAATAAAAAAAGAGTAGTTTTTTTTTATTTTAATTTGTTTTGAATATATTAAACATAACCCACATATATATGTATGTATCGTAACTAAAAATAAATCTTAATTAGCCACAATATATGCTTTATTATAATAGTTTTAATTCTTTGAAACTCTGGATCCTAATGCACTTCTTGTCAGCAAATTTCTGTATGAATGTATTTTGTATTATGAACTCAACAAAAGTTTAGAAAAGGAACCCCATCTCGAGGAACTCGAGGAATACCTATATTTATTACAGTAAAACATTTAATTACCGATTGTCTTTTTGTGATGAAAGGTTACAGAGAGAAAACTACGACGACAAGTATCATCAAATCTTATTTACCTTGGTCAAAGAAGTTGCGAAAGATGTTTGCTCCAGTGGATTATTTAATAAATCATCCATGGAGGTGGCGAAGTCATCTTCGTTATAAGACAAATAGAGTACAGTGATTAATCTAAAAAAAAATTACGGAAATTGTAGATAATAACTGTATTCAGTACAGAAAAACTTTGGTTTCGATAAAGAATGTGTTATCATTTCTTTTGTAAATAAAATTACATAGCGTCGCTTGAATGCAGAATTATCCTATCTCACACTGGACTTAATTTACAGGAGAGATGTTTCAAATATCAAAATACATCAATTTTTGTTACCAACACATCAAAAACTTTGAAATTTATTTAAAAATATATTAAGTTCACACATAGAAAACGCTGCATGCTACGGAGAGGTATACCATAAATCACTTTTAGTAACACACGTAATTTTACTTGAAATCCCACATAGGATACTTCTGGATGCTAGCGATGATATATCAATATATAGTTCAAAACAAAAACTCTCAATATGAACAATCGGTAAACTCGAAATAATATAGTCTTGACATAACACCATGCAATTTCGTACAATTGTTTTGTTCTAACAGGTTGCCTCAAAATTATAATAAAAAAGTTTAAATAGTTGTGAGCAATCGACGAGATGAATAGCGTATAATTCGAAATCCGGTTTACCAGTTGCTGTCTAAAAAGGATTAATAATACGAAATCTGCATTTTTCATACGCAAGATATTAATAATTTTGAATGGGCATCGGCACCTATTTATAGGATACATGTAGCGGAAGACTACCATCGAAGTGTGATAGATAAACAATGTTTACCAAAATCGCTTTATTTTACAAATTATCAGTTATTTTTTTCATGTCTTTAAATGCGCACTTTCCATATATTGTTGACGGAAAGGGTAGAACTGACTTGTCTGTCATTAAATACTGGTCATGCGATCGGATAGAGATACCTTTACCGCCAAGTGTGTGAAAGCAAAAACAAAATCATATAATGCAAAGATTTCGGTATTTACTTTAATTTGCCAGTTTCAATTCCCACTCAATACATCAGAAATGTGAAAAATTATCAAGTAAACACAGATATTATTTGTGTGTACATTTGAGTGAACCGAATGATCGATGATATAGAACAATAAGTATATAAATGCTGATAAAAAATGCTATGCAGGTGAGATATCATATTTTTTACCAAAAAATAATGGACATGTCGCATGTTTGTGTTAACAGATTTCCATTATATTTTGTTTATAGTATTTATCTTTACAGGTTAGAGGTTATTTTCACCTCTGCTAATAATGCTTCTATCAACATAATGTTTTCACAGAACACATTGTAATGGCTGACAAAACATCACACAGAAAGTAACACTGCTACCCCTTTGACAATCTATTACTATAATTCTTTGTCCTCTATTCATATCTGTTCTCTAAGTGGACACTGTACGGGTGCTAAAACTTTACATCAAAACCGAGCCTTCTCACATAAACACATTATCGCAACATTCCTTAGCTTAATAGATGGTATATAGTCAACAGTATCATCTTCCAGGACGTCCGAGAGCGGTCGGCTTAAATAATAAACCAGCCTGACGTGACGTACTTAAATAACTAGTCCAAAGTAATATTAAGATTCATTTCCTAATCTTGCATGGGACATTTTTTGTCAGACATGAGATTCAAAGCCACTTGTTATGAGGAAACGCGTTGTTAACTCATAAATAGTAAAGCACGGGTTGATGACATATTAAGATGAGGAATTACCTGATGGGAACTTTTCTATAGTACCAAAACAATTCAATATGTATGTTCTATTTTAACAAATAATAACAAAAACAATTGAATTACGTTTACGTTACGAATAGATGTGTTAATGTTTCAATATTATTAGTCGATTTCCAGTATAATTTACGTACCCGGCTATGAAAAGTAACAAAACACCCAGCGTTATCAAACACAACTGGAATCCGAAGATGGAGATACATAAAATTAGCACAATTGACAACCAACGAGTTACTTCTAGTTCCATTGCGAGAATTCAATTCGTCTATAATTCAATCAATAATTCGTCTAATAGAATTATGAAACAATTTATTTAGAAATTAACGATTGTGCGAATACGAGTTTACAAGCGAACTATTGGTTTGTTTACTTTTGACTTTTCTAATTTATGGAGTTGCTATAAGAAAAAATATTTCTTTTATAATTTTTACTTTGATTCCCCGATGACAAATAATATTGCATTCTATTTGATTTTACATGCTATATAAGTGATAAAATAAAATAGATAACATTGAAGTTATAAATAATGACATTGAAACAAGGCGGAATTTATATAAACAACATTTTATACCAAATTCATTTGATACTATGAAAAAAATAATTACTAAATATCAATTATAATATTGAATAATATTAAAAATTGAAAAGATTATTATGTTTTGAATAATTTCGCCATGACAAAAATTATAATATAGGATAAGATGTTAACAATTATAATGATAAAATTAAATTAAAAAATAATTGGTTTTGCATGATTACTAAATATATTAAATACATGTTAATTTATTTAATAGGAAAGTTCAAGAAATCATCAAAAATAAATTACTTTATTGATATTTCGTTCAATCGCCATATTATTTTCATAAAACTGATCACAAAAAAAAACAGTTTTAATGTATGTATATATTAATGTTTCATGTCTAATTATAAAAAATGATATAAACACTTTGTTTAAATTGAGAAAAAAATATATTCGTATTCTATGCACAATTCTACACTGTGTGAAAATTTTTTTGTTCCAAAACTTAATATAAACTTGTGAAAAAAAAAAGTAAAATGTTCATGAATTGAAATAATTCAAATTTGGTTGATTCTTTGCGCATATAAATATTTATTTAATTTTAAAGTTTATCGGCCAATAAACGCCGTTATTTTAAACATTAAATACGACGAAAATAAAGAATTTTATCAAAAAAAAATTTTGAATCGAAACATAAAAAAATCGTTTGATGATAATATTGAAATGGTGATATTATTGCTTTTTGTAACTAGAAGCTTCATGTTTCTGTACCTACCTACCTAATTTACAGATTTTCTTAAAACCAGAGACAATAATTATAATATTTCTTACCGCCTTCTGTCATCTTAAAATTGACGTTTATGTCTGGGGTACTCGCTCAGTGCTGTAATTGAAATATGTGAAATAACCATCACCACAAAAATACATCATAAAAGACATTGGAAAATCCTTTTTACAATTGACTGTCATCTGCTAAGAAGTATGGAACAGCGATTTCATAAATATTGCGGAAAGAATATAACTTTTTCCAACTGCGACCAAACCGCCATAAGGAATAACGATGAGTTTAATCATGGAATTGTATTTAGTGCTCTACCGCTTGAACCTGAGGTGTCTTTTGAAGTTACAATCGATAAAAAGGTCAGTCCACGGAGGTCAAACCATGAATATGTTTTTTACGTTTTTATTTATATTATTTTCAGTACATAAACAATGCCGCATAATTTAATGGTAGCACATTAAAAGCCGACAAAAGTGTATATGTTCGTGTATAAGATGTACACTTTTTAATGTATTCTTCTACAGTTTAAGATAATTCCAAATCTCCTCTTTTACTCTTCAGAAACCAGCCCGGTCCTTTGTTATGTGGCCTAATAAACATAAATATATATATGTAAAGAAACTAGTAATCTATGAGACAGAATATGTTTATGCCTTATTGACGTTGAAACAATAAAAATATTATCAATTCATTACATTGTAAATAGCGTTCTCTAGTTATAGTTCTCTCATATCAAAACCATTAGTCTATTGTATCCTATAATTAAACACATATATGAGGCTCTCAATTATTTTTGCTATAAACCTCAAAATTAAATATTTGTAAGTGCTAAAAATGTATAACCCTTTTGTTGATATAGATATTTGGAGAGTTTAATTTAGCTATTATAGTTTTGACAATCATTTAACCTAACTTAACTTCTAACCATCATAATACTACATATTGGATGACTTTAATTTGGATATTTCATAGCACACAAATATCACATATTTAATTCTTACAGATGAATAATTGGAGTGGGAGCATAGAAATAGGAGTGGTAGACTTTGATCCTTGCTCTCGAGTTTTACCATCTACAGCTACTAAGCTTATGGATTCATCATGGGTAAGTTATAAAAGGCTTGTAATGAATGTAGGAGTATTTAAGAATGTAATTGAAAGCAACATATTTTTGAAAAATTTACAAATTCATATTATACATTTAACAATATTTTTGACAGTCGCTAATGACGAGTCGAAGGATAAGCTTTCTTATACCTTCATCAAAAAAGTCTCCCTCACCTCCTTGGCTTATTGCTTGTCGGTAATTTGGAGATGAAAATCTGAAAGTGCCATATCAGGGCTGTGAGCAGGGTGTTTGATGATATCCCAACTGAATGAACCCAAGAGTTACTTTGTGGTGATAGTTGTGTGTTGGAACATGCATTGTCATACAACAAGCACACTCGCTTTATTAACATTCCCCTTATTATGTTTTGTATCGCTCTCCATAGTTTTTTCTAAGGTTTCACAGTACCATGCGATGTTAATTGTTTCCCCTGGGGCGAAATTCAATGAGGAGTCCCAAAAGACAGAGACCATAATTTTTCAGGTCGAAATAAGCCACCTACGTTTCGTTATCGGTCACAATAGTGGCATGGAATAATTGTTCACCTTCCAGTTCAATGCACTTAAGGTGTATCAGATTACATTCCCCACCTCGCAGCTGGTGAGATTCTGAATTTAGACAATCATTTCCAAATGGTAATACAACAGTTTTCAACCAAGTGAGACAAACAAGTGCGCATTCTACTCCCAAGAACTTTCCCTTAAACGCAGTGCTGCAACTTTATTTTAAAAAATCCCTTTGAGCATCAGAGTGGTCTCCTGTATACATTTCCATTTAATAGTAGTTTATATTTTATTTGATTTAAAAGTGTATATTTATTGTTGGCAATGATTTTTTTTAGATATACACTGGTCGAATGATTGTACATGATGGTGTGGATGTTACACGGGTGAATTTTGGGAAACATCTTGTTGGCTTGGAAGCAGGAGAAAGTGTAGGAGTTATGTATTCATCACGGGTAAGATATTTATATAAAAATGTGCTGTTAAAAAAACATATTTTTCTGTAATGAAATGACCTTTATACTCGGGCAACGTGCGTTTTTGTGCAAAACTTATATATATTTCTTTTAAAAATCATATCTTTTTATTCATTTGAGGTAATTCTTTCTAATGAAAAGTTTTCAGAATCAACAGTTTTCTCTATACAAATTAAGAAGCACTAGTTTAAAAGTAATTTTGTAAAACAAATCACTCGGATGTACTTTGAATCCATTTATGAGGAACCAAAACAAAATTAGAATTCTGATACACATCATTTAGATATCCATGATCATCTTCACAATATTGAGAAAATATGGATCCCAATCTGGTAATCTTTATTGAATCCATGAAACATCAAACTGTGAATTTTTAATAAACAAACAAAAGATTGCCCTGTTCACAGAAACACATAAAATGTCACATAAATCAGTTCTATTGGGTTTAATTTTTTCACATGAGTGTTCCTTTGATACAGAAACACATAAATATCAGATAAATCAGTCCTATGGTTTCAAATTTATGACACAAGTGTCAACTTCATAACGAAATGGGAGCTGACACACTAGATTATTATATAAACACTTAAGAACCAGTTTGGATTGAATTGAAAAAAAATTGCAATGTGCAAAAGTAACTCACTCCCAGGAACAATGTGCGAAAAAAATAATTCACTAATCAAAGCGTAAATGGTGTTTTTGAAATCATTTCAAAATATGGAAAAATGATGCTAATTCTCTCACATACGTTTGATAAGGAAATAATAGTATTTGCAATGAGAGGAGAAAGATAAAATGTTCAAGATGTTGCCCTGCTACAAATACTGAATTAAACAAAAATCCAGCATTGAACGAACAAACATAATATGTGGAGGTACAAAAGCCACATTTTGGTAAAGTTATTACTAATGTGGTATTGACATGAACAATGTAATTTTCATACATTATTTTAACAAAAAAAAAATATATATAATCAAATGCTTTGTAAATTAAAACTTAGTCATTGGGTCACAGAAAATTACATAACTGAGCATTCCTACATTTATCTGCAGGAAACAAAATATAAATATTATATATTTTTCATCTATCCGATGTTTGCAAAACATCACCGTAATAAATAATACGTTATCGCTCACCTTTCAAAGTTACTAAAAGTTGAAAGCATATTTTGACAATTTTCTTTCTATATTAACACATTATTAATATTTTTTTTAATAATACAAGTGTTTCACTACGAATATATTCTCTGATTTGTCCTAGCACATACAAGTAA
This sequence comes from Rhyacophila sp. 25_7, assembly GCA_036584705.1. NCBI lineage: Eukaryota > Metazoa > Arthropoda > Insecta > Trichoptera > Rhyacophilidae > Rhyacophila > Rhyacophila sp. 25_7. The sequence goes on along the minus strand of JAPMAE010000846.1, from coordinate 11,241 downwards.
AAAGAATCTGCCAGTGAGTCAATAGTGCATTGAACATATAAACAAATGACATTCAATTGTAATTATTTTGTACCCTTATGATATTTCGAGGCCTTGAAGTCAAACAATTTTATCTACAAAAATGCATTTTTTTTTATTGTGATGTTACTTTACGTTCATGACTACATAATTGTCAAACAATAGAATGTCAATCTTTTCTAGTTTCTTCTTAAATTGTCTGTAAAGTTTAACGTTAATTACAAAAAGTTGCCTTTGTTTAATATCAAGACTGTAGAAGTTGTTAGCGTTCTTGCCACAAGAAAAATCAAATTATAACATTTGATCATTAGGTTTTAAATAAACATCTCCTTTGTTGAGTTCCAAGAAAATAATAAAAACCTTTTTCGGCTCTCGCGTAAAGTTGCACTTTTGTAGATAGCGTTGTTTGACTTTAAGCCCTCGAATATGACACTATAATAGCTTTTTTAGATATTTATTATTAATGTTCTCTGTTGTTAATTCTCAGTGGAAAACATAAGACATTTGCACAAAATGAATTTAAAACCATGATTTCTTTTGTCCATTACAAAGCTGATAATGAATTTATAAAAAATATATTTAATTAAAAGAAATATAAAAACAGTGCTATTATTTTAATATAAAGGTTTTCCGACAAGAGTTGACAGTAAACGAAATTAATTGAATATTCAATGTTGCGATTCAACTATAAACTGATATTTTACAACCACACAAAAATTCGATCCTGAAATCTTGAAAATTTTAAAAATATACATTTGCGTTAATGAGTGTAAGAACTGTGTTATTATTTCCATATAAAATTACATTTTTAATAAAAGCTGTAACAGATTATTAACAAAAATGTATTGCAAACGCTTGTATGCGTCATGTCACTCATTTTTTTTAGCGTACGGTTTCAACGGTTTTGTTAAGTCTGTCAAGATAGCCTTTATGGGTGATGATTTCAAAATGTGGTATCTATGAACAGCAATAACTTTGTAAAATGGACGCCGCTGATGAGCACAATTTCAAAGATCCTACGACTAATAACCTAATTGTATTTAACGTCAATAATTTCCGTCATTATTTCTTAGTATTGTAATTTTAAAGCAATTTATAATAAGAATCATACAATATCTATATTATGCTTCACACGGCACTGAACATTGTCACGCAGCGAACTATGGATACAATAAAATTCCATTATTCTTCTATTGTAGAGACATTCTCGGTTCTTGAAGATTTGTCTCCGCAGTACGACCAACCTGTCAGCAGTGATGTGGGTGCAGCTAATCCATCCAAAGTAAATACTTGCAATCGAAATCTTCAGCTTACTATGAAACCTTATATGTATTTCTTTTATCGCTGATTGACAGAATTAAGAAAAATTAATCAGTTTTTTAAGAGATTTGCACGGTTTATTATTAGTAATCGTCTGGTATTTTGGAGATAGAAGGTTTGCATAATAAGCTAACGGTATATCGTTCTTTTCCATACAGCACTGTGTTGCGTATACCACAGTTTTATTAATATATATATATGTATTAATGCCATTTGATTCTAAATTAAAACATTTATAAAATACTAGACACTTCGATCATCCAGGTCATTAGTCAAACAACTCCAAAAAAATTAAATATGCAGTTATATGTAAAATGTTGTACTCTATCTATTTCAATACTCAAATTATTCCAATATACCACAAAAAAAAGATAATGCCGATAAACTAGTAAATAATTAACCGAAATTCGAATATTCTCTAGTTTATTACTAGGATATTTCTAAATATCTTACTAATAAACTGGACACTTTGTATCTGACGTTATTTTTGTATGACTAATAACTCAAAGTTTTATCATCATCTATCTGTCAATAATATTTGATTTATGGTGGTGATCATTAGAATATTGTTTTCGTCAATGTCTCAAAACTGATTATTTGGAGTTATCTGACTAATGAACTGGACGATCGATTCATAGTCCGGTTTTTAATACAGCACAATTTTTTTTCATTCTTTTGCACAATTTGTTTTATGTCACTAATGCAGTATGCATGTAGAACAATAATACTTCAGGACACCCCAACAGTTTTAAATGATAAAACATTAATTTGACACTTTGATTATTTCAATACAATTTACAAACAGCCAGACAAGAATTTAATAATAAAAAAAAATTACCATAATATGAGTATATATTATTTTTAAACATATCCCTATCAGAGAGGAGCATATGGATAAAGGTATCAACTCAAGGATTTGTGCGTTTTGGCTACGGAATCAAAATGAAGAAAAGTATAATCTTTTATAATTTTGTGCAGTGTTGGAAATTAACCTGTCCAGGAGCATGGATGCGCATTTGCTTCCATTCAAAATTCACTTTTAAGAAGTATAGACAAATATATACATCAAGCACCAAGCAATAAAATACTTGTTTATGTTATTTTCGCATAAAATAAACATTATACAACAATAGATTAAAATATTAAAGCTAGATTGACGAAAAAACCTATTCCTGGAGAGGTTAAGCTTGCCCAAATCCGATTTTAACGAAATATGTTTTTCTAAAATTTGACTACATTGTCTATAGAATTAATTCTACAAAAGTTTATCTATATTATAGACATATTTCATATAATATAAACAAAATCAATGCATATTATACTGAATCATATA
>JAPMAE010000843.1:4762-20305 GCA_036584705.1 Rhyacophila sp. 25_7 | reverse complement strand
GTCGCCACTTTTTGTAATTTACTTGGTACTTATGGTTTCGTGCATGTTTTACAAGTTTTTAGAAACTCGACCTAGAGTGAGTGAACAGTGCCTAATTTGATACACAGGATAATTGGAACAAATACACATAAAATTTATAAGAAAATACACGCCGTTTTAGAGTATTAATTTTCTACCAAAAATAAAACTTTGATGAATATAATGAAATAAGCATTTCGTTAAATAAAACTATATTTTTTTTCTTTCTTATTACGTGCACATATTATTTATACTTAGTCAGTTAATAAAACGTAATATATTTATCCATTAGACTTATCAATGAATCACAAATGGTTGGCTCAGTACTAGACATGACGATCCTACATTGAAGATAATAAAGCATTACTATAATTAAAGTCTCCAGGAATGAGTTTTTAAATAACGGTTGCACAACTGGGTGAAAGTTTTTCAATAATCTAGCTCTAAATTTTTAAATTTATTAAATGTATTGAATAATATTGTTGTATAATATTTATTTGATGCATACATAATATATCCGAGTATTTTATTGCTTTTTGCTTGACGTAAATATACGTTTATATTTCTTCAAAGCGAATTTTCAGTGGACGCATATGCGGGTCCATATTTCTGGAGAGGTTAAGGAAGAGTAGTTATATAGTTATAATATAGACGCCAGTGATATACTGATTTATGTTGAGGGTTAACTGTCCATGTATTGAAAAATTAATTTGGAAGTAAAAAACGTTATATTTTGAAAATGTGAGCTAGTCATGTTCGGTACTTAGCCAGTCAAATAGATATTAATTTTCCAATATCAATCCTTTAATTAAGATTTTACTATATGGTACAGTAAATTGTTAGCTCATAAAATAGTCGGCAGTACTGATGATACATTGTTATTGATGATACATTGGCGCTATGATCAATTTAGATCCATGATTGCCTATACAATCTCTATCCATACCTTTCTCTCTCTCTCTCTTCAGTCATTCACATTCAATATTCGCATCTCTAGTTACGTTATCGATTCATATCATTCTGGGCCAGCCGATTTGTCGAGTACCTTACGAAGTTCTTTCAAACACAACAATTATAGATTCATCGCACCTTACAACATAATTCGCCCACCTGAGTCTCCTTGGCCTCAAGACATTCAATATATTATTTATTGTCAATATATAGTCAAGACTAAATTTCTTGCAGAGCTCAGCATTAAGTATGGATATGAAATCCACGGTTCAAGTATTCTTCGGAGTATTTTATTTTCGAATACCCGCGTGGCCTTTTCCTGTTTCTCCGCCAGACTCCAAATTTAACATCCGTACAGAACTATAGAATTCACGGTCACATTATAATCTGATTACATTACAATAATAAATTATGAGTAGTTAAAAATAATACGGCCATAACGTTTTCATACTACGTACGTGAGAAAAAGAATCGATGCAATAAATATTATTTTCGGTATTTTAGTTTCGTATCTTTAATAATTATAAATTAATTAATTATTGGTAAAATTGAGATATCGAAATAGTGTAGTATATCTTGCGATACTCTATCCAGTGATATATTCAATTATGTTGTAACCCTACTAGAAAAGAATAAAACAAAAGGAATATTACACTACGTTATGTATTATCCGAGGGAAACAATACCAAAAAGACTGAACAGATAATGAAAAGGTACTAGTTTTGATATATGTAGTGTAGTTTCACTTCCAGGTACATAATTGTAGAACTCGATTTTGAGGGATTTCAAAATAAAGAGTTTCTTAGAAAAATAAAATATTGCAAAGCTCACTTCCTTACTGATGTTTTGTAAAAACACAGGTTACGGAGTATTGGCTTGGTAGAGACAACTGCTGAGAAATGTTGAATTGTGGGAAGTAGCAATGATACTAAGTGACGCTAGATACTACATGTTTCCTGTTAGATCACTCGCGAATTGCAACGACTCGGACGCAGTATTCATTGCGGCGCGTTTCCCTTGTTGACAGGTTATAAATATCACGGTACGTTTGCCATTGTTCATATTTTGTATCACGAATGATATTTTAAATTATATTATTTATTACTACGATGCATTTTGACGGCTATTGAAATCTTTTTGTAGAAGCATAACAGTATCATATAAAACAGACTACTATATACATACTAAAATATTTTTCACATAATATACAAGTAAATTAAACAATGTATTTATCTGTTATTAAAGATATATTATTTAATTACAGTTCATTTTCATATAACGGAAAAGTAAGATTTTGTAGAAACGAATTACATAACATTGAAAAACTATTGTTAATTTACGAAATCATTTCTTTTAATAATTGAAATATATAAAATTTAATAAAATGTTGAAATTAATAATCTCGCCCTCGTGAGTCAATGGATAGCGTATACGACTCGCAAGCCGAGGGCCGAGAGTACGAATCCCATAGCTAGCAAAACTTGCCCAAGTTTATTCATGTCCATTTGAAACCAGGACATAGACCAAATTGGTTGAGCTAACTAAAAATTATTACTTGTTAAAAAAATCTGACAAAACAATCTTCACGTTATGAAGATACACATGCTTCATTTCGGAGCGGATATGGTTATAAAAAAATAATAATGTATAAATTAAATATTCCATATAAACTGAATTGTAGTCAGTGAAGACAATTTTCCGCAAAAAATATTTTTTTAAACTAACATTACGCAAACAATGTATATATATGTGCATGTGAGATAAAAGGAAAATCGTTTCTATAAAAAAAAATATGATTCATAGGAAATTTTAGTTTGCGTTATATCGAATCCGTGTATCCATGAAACGCGTTACACGAGGAATCATCATTTTATTTAACTAAGTTCTATAGTTTATATTACGCTTATACCTGAAGTAAAATAAAAAGTATTTTTATCTTTATCATTTTTTTTAAAATGTGATTCGGAAACTACTTTATCAATTAATCTTATTCGATAAATCTGTACATGAAAGGTGTTTATCTTCCAGGTACATACACTATGTCAGTTTTTGACAAAATTGAAATATCGACATAGTGTAGTATATCTTGCGATGCTCTTTCCAGTGATATACTCAATTATATTGTAATTCTACTAGAAAAAATATAACAAAATTAATATTACACCATGTTTTATATTATCTGAGGGAAGCAACAACAAAACGACTTTGAACAGCCATATTGAAAAAGTATTATATTTGATATAGCGTGGTATTCGTCCTAGGTACAGAAATTGAAAATGTATATCTCACAATTGTTTCTCATCGGATACCAAATACGTATTTGGTAAATTTGATTATGGCATGATGTATCAGTTTGTTCATCAATAACCTAAAAATGAAAATGTAACTTCTACTTCATATTAAAATACGCGTAGATACGTTTGATGTATAGTTATGCATTTTAATAAAAATATAGATGAAATTGCATTTTTATATACAAGAATAGCATTAAATATATAGTTATATTATTCTTCTGTGGTTGATATACCCAATTTCTAAACCGCCAAACAAAATAAACTTGCAATAATTTATTTTAAGATGATGTGATCCTATGAACATAAAGATAGTAAACTGCATACAAATACTGTATGCAAAACTTCGACGTGAGCTCGTAAACATAATTCATAAAAATTACTGTCCGCAACCAGCAGTGTTAGGTATATTTCACCGGCCACGCATGGCTCGTTTGTCCTTTAACACGCGTAAACAAGTAAACAAGACAACATATATGAGGAGACAAGGAAGAAGCCCAGCAAGAGAGGGCTCCGCCGCGTATCAAGTGTCTGCTGAGCGGTAGGCAGAGGATGGACTCTTCGAGAGCCGGTTTGGCGCTTTTGCGTTCGCTTCACACCACCCGTCTGATTCCATTCAGACGCGTTTGTGAAGAGTTTATGTAGCGTAGTTAAATTTGTAACAGGTGAGGCAATATATGTCAAATTACAATCAATTGTAAAAACTGACAATCCACATACATATATACTTTTTATACATTTTTATACAAGTGTAATTTAAAAATCCAAGTAACCGATTAATATATTAATATAATATGATTACATATTCTTATTATCTTGTTATAATATCTACCGTGCTTGGGCAAAAGGCATTAACAGATTACAGACTCAGAACAAATTTTATAGGAAGCACAAAAAACGTTTTTAATGATTTTTAGTCAAAGTCACATTAACACATACTTGAAGTGCATGATGACCAATAAATTCAGATTTTATTTGTCTGATCAGATAATTAAAAATTGAGAGTTAATGTTTTTTTTCCTTTCCACACAAACTTAGTAGATCGTTCTTTTTTCAAAATCTACAATTGAATTTCAATAATAATTCGGTATTTTTGGCTTAATTCCTTTTGACACAACGTATATGTGTATATTCTCAAATAGAAGCATTTTTCAAAATACTGAGGGTCAAGCCCGTTTGACTAAACAGGATCAATATGGAGTAAAACAATCTTAGATTTCTTTCGCGTTTTTGAAAAACTATATTATATTTTACATTACGAGCGGTCAAATTTATTAAATCATTATTAAGCAAATTTTCTGTAGTAATTAAACCTGAAATAGAAAATGACACTTTTTCACTATGGGTGTTCAATGACGTTTTGATGTTAATTCCCTTGGATTATATAATTGTTATATTCTTTTCTAGTTGGATTATAACATAATTGAGTATATTAGTGTAAAGAGGGTCCCAAGATATACTACACTATGTAGATATCTCGATTTTACCAAATTTGACATAGTCTAGATTACCTCCCAGGTACAGATATGATATGAAAATTTGTGGCATTATTAATGAGACAAAAAAACCTGTAATGTTTCAACTAACATTTATTAAAAAGTTATGTTGAAGTATGTGTAATTTAAGCTCAATATAATTTTGAAGATATTGTTGTTAAATTCAGTATTTAGGATGGTGTGAACTAAAATTTGTAGTCTGAGGAGAATATTTGTTGGTGTAAAGCTGTAAACGGGCTTACAGTTAGATATTAACCGATTAAGTGCCAGAAGCAAGTTAACCATCTCAACTTAAAACATAGTTTGCTAGACAAATTTGAAAATTTTGCATGATTTTAAATATAAAAACGAAGATATATGAATGTAACATGATCATTAAAACTGTATCATGAAAATGAAATATATTTTTGAAATAAATGTTCTAGAAAGGTTCTATTTATGGTTAAAAATTCACACTTTTCGGGTTGTGATATTATGTATAGCATAGAAAGGTTAAGCTGGCATTCAATGTACGCTATAATATATTTAAAAAGTTCATATAACGCGAAAACTGGCAAAGTTATGACGTATCATATTAATTTATTTAATTTTTTTTTTTACATATTATGGACATGACAAATTATTAGTTTAATACGTTAAAAATATGAAGATATATATTTCAAAAAATTGTATAGGTAAAAAATAAGAAAAACATAATATGTTCAAATTATATAATATATATTATATTTGAAGAAGTCTATCGTGCCTAACAGATTCCATTATTTAATTAAATTATAAATAATTCCATTACGTGAATGGCTTCATAAAATTTCCCCAAATATATAAAATTGTTAGTTAAACTTATTGTTAATTTTCCATTCTTACTATATCACATTTCGTGTTGTTAGTAGAACCTCTACAAAAACACGTAGCAATGAATAACTTACCCTCGCAATGATGTATGTTGGCTACGTTTTGCATTACAACCTAATATATGAATTCAAATAGGATTAACTTTTATATTAACTGTTGTGTCAAATATTGTTCTTTAATTTGTCATGAAACTGGTAAATATTTACTGTGCCATAGATAACCGCTAACTTTTATGTTCCTATAATGGTGCTTAAATATTAATGCCATATGTTATTTTCTGTTTGTTGTGAAATAAAAAAAATGACTGAGCGTGTTTGATGTTTAATGCTCTTATATATATAATAAACAATATAAATATTCTGACATTGAATTAGATTTTTGGAATAATATGACGAAACACAGCTTATTTTATCCACTCATTTACTATGAATTTTTGTATATTATTGTAATATCGAGAATTTTGCTTACAATTTACAGCGACATTTTTGGAATCTGCAAAGGAGGCATTTGTTCTGATCTTATGAATAAATAAATCATATATTTATTACCTGCGCATTATGTTAAATTAACGAACGCTATAAATTTTTTTGAGCAATGGTGCTAGGAAAAATATTTTAAGGAATAATCATAACATAGTATGTCTTCTATTCTTATAAATTTGCCTATAAAATATTCATAGTAGGAGGGGCATACTCGACCAAATCGTCACACCTCCGTCTCATTCACTCGCTAATCGCCATTGTCCGCGATGAATAGAGACGGAAGATTTATTATTAAAACCCAGGTGCAGGGGTATCAATTTTTTAAAGGAAGCATTCTTTAGGTTATTGAATTTTGCTTTTATCGCTAACGGTGTTGACACAAAGATTTTTTCTACAAAAAAACTTGTCGATTTTCCAATAAATTATTATAATACTTCCTGCGAATAAATCTTCGAAACATATTTAGTTAACACACTTCATTCTTTGTACTATAATTATGAGCAACTTCTAGGTACTTTCTTTGCAGAAGGAATCAAATAACAGTCAATATCTTGTCAATATTTAAAATCAAAACACCGAAACAATATTATATTTTAATGAATAATATTATAATATTTCTCTTTCGTATTCATTCAATGTCTGATTTATGTATCTGGGAGGGAAACTACACTATGTCAAAAATTGCACTTTTCCACTATGGCTGTTCAAGATCGTTTTGGTGTTACTTTCCACGGATAATATATAAAATACTGTAATACTCCTTTCATTATACTCTTTTGTAGTAAATTTACAACATAATTGAGTATATCACTGAGAAGAGCGTCGCAAGATATAGTACACTTTGTCTATATCTCAACTTTTCTAAATTTGTCATAGTTGTAGCTTACCTCCTAGGTAGAGATTTAATAAAATATACAAATATTTAAAAAACATGGTGAACGGTTCAAAAAAGAATATTTGCTATCATTATTCCGTTTATATTCACTTTTTATAACAATATTCAAAATACATATGCTTTAATATATATGATTTAATACTTCACATATAATATAAGTTATTCACCATTTTTTAAATAAACTACAAGGTTTATATGTTTCAGGAAATATAATTGTCATGCATAATAAATTGAACGATTTTCCATTGAATGAAAGTCTATCTCAACGCAGATGCACATCACTAACATAAAGTATGTTGTTATAGTGATTTCTAATAATATGTAAGGAGAAACGTCTTAAATAATCTTCTCTCAATGATACAGACACCATATCAATAAAAATGTTCGTAAATAATATAGTATACTTACTGACTTATAGATGTCCAAATTTATCTAAATTCTTTGAAAACAAAGAGCATAAAACATATAGATTTTTTATAAATTAAGTTTCACTAAGTTTAATAATTTTATATCTGTCAACCCTTGATGGAAAGCGATGATATCGGAAATGTATTATATAATGCAATAGTTAAGACCATTTGTCTAACCAATAATGTAAAATAATTTCTAATTGTCATGAACAAGTCTCAATATAAAAAAACATAGTTTTTTAAAACTATTTCATTAACAAGAAAATGTTGACGGAATAATTTAATTATTAATCATGTTTATATATTTTTTGTTACAGCATAATACCAAAATTAGTCCACAGTCCGTAGGTATAAAACACGCGACTGTAGATTTCCTATTCTTTAGAACTTTAGAACTCACGTCCAATTAGTTATTGGAATAGTCGCGTCTAGCTGGTCTTTTATACTTCCCCTTCTTTGACATTTTTTTTGTTTTGTTCTCGAACTATTCTCAAATGCTTTTAGGTATATCAGGATTCTCCCGTTTCAATGGCACTTTTGAGCCTCTCAGGTTTCTGTCGCGGGGGTATTTTAAATATTGAATAGAGGACATCTAATAGAAGGGGTGTATAGCACGGTATCCTATATGCATGATGGTAAGCTGTACTGTCGGATCACCATTTGCGATCTTTGTATGTCATAGAAACACAGAGCTTTTGTATTACTTTCAATATTATCTTTGATCTGCAATACAATATAAAATCTATATTCAAATTTTACTACCTTCTCTTTATATATTTATGAAACAAAAATTACCTTAAAGTTTTAAAGCCTTTGTTACTACAACCTACTCTAAATTAATTAATCTATATCTGAAGATCCAATTATAGTTAAGTTAGGTAATAAAATAATATGATAGACTGAAAAGTATAATGTAAATTTTTACCATAATACTATGATATTAGGCGATATTAAATGTTTAAGCAGAATTTGTCATTTATATCCAATGACTTGAACGTTTTTTTTTTTGGGAAGTTAAAGGTCTATAGCATTACATTATATCCAAAAGAAATGGTTTTGAAAAACAGTTTTTTTAAATAAGCAAATCCGAATTTATTCTAAGCAAACTCAATATACTAGTCATGACAAACTTACATCCTGAGTTCACCTAGCTAAAAAAAACAAATATTTATTCTTTATAATTGTAATTTTACATCTAGTAACATTTTAGATTTAGTTAAATATTTTTTGCTTGTTAAAAACAGTGTCTAGTATTTTATTAAAAATATGATATCATTTTTCACCTGTATATTTTAACATGTGTAAATAATTGTAGTATTTTAAAAAGCTATACATATTAGATATTAGTTTAATACGACAAAGTTTGTTCTATCGCTGAATGGAAATGGTGGCTTTATACTCGTAAATCTCGATTTGTGGAGCTCTTTGTTCACGAAATTTCACTATAACGGAATCAAATAAATATATCCAAAAATTCACTTTAATCGACATAAAGAGCTTTTTAAACTGTTCAGTGCCCAGCTTTTAAGCCAACGTACGAGTATATACTATATTTTATGTTACAACTTCATAATTTTTCATTGAACTAATGACTTTTTTTATTTGTTTTTTTATCGTGAAAATAGGATGCACATTTATATGAATATATCTTTTGCAATAGATTTTTTCAGGGCTGTGGAGTTGGATCAAAATTTCCCGACTCCGACTCTGCATCCACCGACTTCGACTCCACAAACCTGGGTTTTTTAAAATTTGATTTACAGACAAATATTCAGAAACGTATTTATTCCATATCAACATTTAACACCCATCATAGTATATGTGTAATGTGTCGTCATTTTCTTTGTTGTATATTTTATCTTTCACTTAATACTGGCAGTTTCTGAATCTTTAAAAAAATTATGATCAAGTGAAGTAAGAATTTGTATGTCTTCCGCAATACAGGTTTGCCGTTGACTGACTCAATGTTCTTTGAATCTTTAGTTTAATCACAAGAAATACTATTAATCATTGAATTTATAGCATTTTATTGATATCAACATCTGTTTTTCTTCTATAACAAGAGTATCTCATTGTTCTAAAATCAAATATAAATTATGGGAGATATTATCTTATTAGATTAATTACTATAGGAATAAGTACCGCACACGTATTTACACCATGAAAACAATGCGTTGAATTATACCAACACTTTTGTATTATTGGAAGGGTGTAGTTACTGACATTGGATAGGCTTCACATAGACAAACTTTTATGAGTGACGTAAAAAAATCTATAAACCTAATACCCCTCTTTTGATTGCGTTTTATGTACTAAATAATGTGCAACCAAAAACATTGGGCAACCAATCGAAACGATTTGCAATGAGCTAGTAGGTGGTGTTGGTTTATTTGAAAGGTTTCTAAAAATAGAACTTTTTATATTATGAAACAGAATACCGGAGCTTTTTTCAATCTTTTTATCCTCAGACCCCTCCTTTCGATCTCTTCAGAATTTTTATATGTTTGCTTAGAAGGTCTATCATTATTATATATTTTTTTATTATTGACTGTGACTTTTTGAAAAGATTGACCCATTCATAATATTCACAGTATTTATTTTGCGGGAATCGTCTAACCATTCATCAAAAGATGGGTCAAGCGATGTAAAGTTTTTATGAATACAGAACAGGCAAAGCGTTCGAATTTTTTATTTTATTAATCTCCTATAATATTCATTTGGTCTTTTGTAATTTTGTTTGACAAAATATATATTTCTCAGCAACAAAGGCGTCGTGTCACAACATTTTTATGATAATAAATTACTATTTTTTTTCTTTAAATCCTCGTGTGATTTCTCGGCTCCAATGTTGAATGAATGAAAAATATTTGTAGATATATTTTGTGCAGGTGGAAATTAATTTGTTTTATTTCAACTGGTTCAAATGTTATAAAAACTTTCTTTTAGCACACTGTGCATGGTGATACCATCCGTGCGACTCTGCTACGGTCAGGTTTAAAATCAAAATGTGGGAAAAAAAACCATTGCTTTCGTGAAGGGTAAGGCAAGCGACCACGCATAATCGTAGTTGTGAGTACAGGCGGGTTAGTGGTGGATCCTTCAAACTGTCCTGCATCCTGCAAATCCTGCAAGTGTTAATGCTGTTTAGGATACTATTCAACTTTACAAATTATATTTTCATATTTCAATTGTTTAATATCAATAAAGTTTTATAGATTTTTGAAACTTCCCTATAATTTATAAGAAAAAAATAAAAATGTCACCACATATACCAAAGACTATTATAAATATATTATATATAATTTAGTGGTGCTTTCACTTTTTTTGTATCACTGCCTTTTCAGTATGAATTGTTCGATCCCTTTTGATAACATAAGCCCATGCGCACACTTGCGATTTATAATCGCGCGACTTTTTTAATATCGCAACCCAGCAAGGTGTAAATTTGTAAACAAAAATTGAACATTATAATATTTATTTTAAAGGTATGATTGTTTCTTTGTTATGACTATTTTTAATGATTATATTTTAGTCGTATCTCTACGTTTGCATTTTTAAAGTCATTCAAAATATTCAAATTTGTCTAGCTAACTACGTTTAAAGTTGTGCGAGTTAACTCGTTTCTGGTACGTAATCAGTTAAATATTGTTTATATATATAACATATTTAAGTTTATTCTACATAATTCATTTCATTCATTAAGACTTTTTTATAATTTTGTCTTCGAATCATGAAACTAATTGAATAATTTCAATGCAAATTTAATGTACCTTTGCACCCACAAATATGACATTCTTTGTTGTTTTCATATGTACAAAAAATATTGAAGTCATTATTCTTTTAATTAATTATTTCACAAACATTACTTTGTTTAACAATAACAGTTATGAGTGAAATAAAAAAATATGATACTCACTCACGTTGAATGGGAAAAATATTCAAATTTGTTTTCTTCCTAATAATAATTAATATCCCCACACGTAACATTCTGAAAACATCACTAATTGCAGAAAATAGAAACGAAAATTATAATTTATATCTCTCCTTAATTGTAATATTTTGACATTTTGGTTTGCCGTAGTTAATAAAACGTTTCAATCAGCGATTATAATTGATTTTTTTCGTATGGCTTAACGGTTCAATATTAATCTTGTCTAAAAAACAATAAAAAAACCACCACCTACGCCATTCAAACGCTTCGAAGCGAATGAATAAATAATTTTAAATACAATCAACTGTGACATTTTTCAAGTAACTATTTGCTTTTTATACAATATTATTATGTAGGTACAATGGTATAATATTATACATGATTGATCGGAAATGTCTCTTTATGCCCACGTAAATTTCATGCTTGAAAATGTATTTAGAATTAATTGAGCCGAACTTTATAACACTTAGTATATAATAAACGATATTTGAAAAATAATAACTTTTATCTCATTCAGCTAAATATTTTGTATATAACAGTTTAATATTAACCGATTTCACCAGAAAATAGTTAACTCGCCCAACTTAAACCGTAATTTGCTAGATAAATTTTAATATTTTGGATTATTTTATGTACAAAACTCAGAGATATGACAATAATATGATTAAAAATAGAGTCATGACAAAGCAACGTACGATATACTTTTAAAAGAAGTATTAAGGTTCTATCTTTGTTTAAAAATTCATAGCTTTCTGGGCTTTCACATTATGTCTGGCACATAAAATATTAATGAAAACAAAGATTTGACAAATACTAATATAGTCATTTTAACGAAAAGACTTCAATGAATATTAAGAAATTTAATTTCGTATTTTTGTGTTTATTCCTTTCTTAAATTAAAAAAAAACATTACGCATTTTCTATAAGTTCCTACAATGCACGACATTTTTTTCCTATTGTATACGGCACACTTAAGTACTTTCCAGAATTCAGTGTCACACCACAAAAAAGGAATATACCAAAAATATTGTACAATAGCTATGTTGTTTTTTTCATGTCCCAAGAGTTATATTAATAAATGCGGGAAAGTTATAAGTAAACCATTGATCAACGTACTGCATAAAATTTTGATATCTTTCATAAACAGCGTGATTATTTTTTACATAGGCCAACGATCTAGTACATTTAGTATAAATCTCGCAGCCTACCTACGTACTCGTATGTGTCATGGCGTACTGGTTATTTATGGAGCTCTAGTTTTCTATTATATTATTTAATGAAAATCATAAAAATTCATTACTGGTCAAAAACTATTCGCACTTAGCAAAAATGCATGAAAATTGTGAACATAAAAAATAATGAAAATATTCTAACAAGAGTAGTCAAATACGAGTAGCATATGGGGGATTAAAGTCAAACAACGTTATCTAAAAAAAGCGTTTTCTATTTGTGATAATGTTATTCTATGTTATTGGCTACATTCTTGTCAAACAACGCTACGTCAATATTTTCTAGTTTCTTCTCAAATCGTCTTTAAAGTTTAACTTTAATTAGAAAACGTTGCTTTTGTTTAACATAAAAAGACTGTATAAGCTCTAAGCGTTCTTAAAAATAATAAAAAAAAAAGTTAAAAAATTGGCTCTCGTGTAAAGTTGCAGTTTCGTAGACAGTGTTGTTTGATTTTAAGCCCTTGAATTATGAAGACATTCATATATAGACATATATTTCTTCATGATAGTTTATTAAAATAATTATCTTGGCAAGTTCTATTACGGTCAAATAAACTAAATTTCTATATAAATAATGTTTAAATTAGTGTTTTTCACTAAAATAATAAAAATAATTCCCCATTATGTTGTCATTACGCAAAGTTTCTTAAAACCTAGTTGTTATGTTATTAATAAGAACAGACAATATTTTAATCGTATTCAGTTTTGGAGATTTTTTTTCTACAACAAAGTAATGTGTAGTGGCGAGTCGACTATTTGTCTGAATTCAACCGTCACCATATTTACACGGGCATTTTTGTTTGCTGATGATAAATAAGAAATTGCCGTGTAAGTGGCCCCCGTTCGAGGGTCGGTTGAGATGTCTGCGACCAGTCATCTCAAGCTATGCACATCTTTTGGAAGGTGCTGCTAACAGGGCTGAACTAGAAGCAAACATTTTAATATGTTACAGTTATAATCATACTTCAAAACACAAAGTATCTTTTTGTATAATATAACAGTCAGTGATTTTATTCTACGAGAGACGATTGTGAATTAAGGAGTAAATATGTTCTATCAACGTAAAAATCATCAAATCAAATCAATTAGTTATTTAAAAGGAAAAAAAATGTATATTATAATATATAAAAAAAAAAACATTTTCGTTGATAATGTTGTAGCAGACGAAGCCGGTCTTGATTAAAAAATATTTATAATTAATGTTTTTAAACTGTCTAATTCTTTCAATTTAATAGATTTGCTTTAATGATTGACAGTAAACAGAATTAAATAGCAAAATAAGTATTCTTTATAAATCTTTCTTAAGGATAATGTAAATATAAAATGTGATACAACATATTTAGCGGTGTTTTATAGTATATTCCAAGATATAACAGTAGTCAAAGGGTTTTTATTGAAATCTTTAAACATAAATATATTTGTTACAATTATTAGTAACTTCATAAAATTAGTAGAACGAAAAACATATTCTCATATTCATAGCTTATCATTTTATATACATTACATGATGTACTGTGTCCTATTCCTGTCCTTACCATATTTTAAAATCACATACAAGTACATTGAAATAATTTTCCATGCAACAAGAGTAAATAATATTTATTTAACTGACAAATTTAAGCATTATTTATTATAAAATAGAAAAACATCTAACTTTGAATATATACAAACATGAAATTTAATATTAA
Source organism: Rhyacophila sp. 25_7 (assembly GCA_036584705.1). Lineage (NCBI taxonomy): Eukaryota > Metazoa > Arthropoda > Insecta > Trichoptera > Rhyacophilidae > Rhyacophila > Rhyacophila sp. 25_7. The sequence goes on along the minus strand of JAPMAE010000843.1, from coordinate 6,062 downwards.
AATAAAAATATTTTATTCATTAATTTAGATTATAAGTATGAGTTCAAATTTTTTATAGAATATATGAAAATAAATTAAACTGATTTATCGTTCTAAAATCTTGTGGTTTATTTCTAATGTGTTGTTTTATAATAATATTTCAATCAATTCTGTATACACAATACATTATTTTGGATGATGTTAATTATTTAGTCGCTTCTTTAATTAGGAGAACAAAAATACTTTAATTTATAATGTGGTGATTATCATTCCAATCGGTTTCTGACATTTGAATAACCAACGCATGTTTTTGCATAAATTATTTCTAATTACCACCGATGCACTGCGCTTATTTGTGCGCTGTGCTGCATATGGATAGTGAATACCAATAACGATTATGCCCAGGGCAACAATTCGACTGGCGCCGAGCCTGCACACAAATATTGTGAGAACACTGGCGTACTTGCCATTATCATAAAATATAATATATAATACAGTACTGAACTTGTCAATTCAAATAAATTTGTCTTTAAATATCGTTGATTGAATTATCGCGATCTTAAGTGTTATTGACTTATTTAATTGAGGCATTTCAAGACCACTGATTTCTGAGTTACCAATAAACTAAAATACCGATTGATTGATACATCGATCGTTAAAAGTAATGTTGTTTCACAAATTCACTACCATCTAGTTAATATATATTTCTTATGATAAATATGGGTTATCTAATATTATCATTAATGTATGACATGAAACATAACAGCTGATGTATCATGTGAAAACAAAATATAAGGAATATTAATGAATATTTATATATATCTTCATTTTTTTACTTTTTATGATAACTGTCGTTGTTGTTTTAGAAAAAAAACACGGTAAATAAAGCAATCGTTTCAATAAAGATAATTTGGTTTTACATGGTTACGTATATTTTTTTTACAAAAACTTGTTTCTTTACTTGAAGACTTGACTCACGTCCCAATAATACGCTCAATCTGCAGGGACCTGACCGATGGCATATGAATAGGCACGTTAGAACAGCTACTCTCAATATCGGGCGGTTGGGTGAGTCGAATTCTCAATCTGTACATCCCCACTCCCTACAGATTGGGTGTGAAATTGGGACATGAGTAGCCGCTTTTAGGCTTGTAATATTTTTCATAAAATTTCTATATTTTCTCCAAATTAAAGCTCTCTCTCATAATATAAAGAACTTTGTTATTTAGAAAATTGTTATTAACTAGTTAAATTGTAATGTGAATTACCCTTATACAATATTTTAAACTAAAGAAAATGCAGAAAAATAATCTATGTCAGA
>JAPMAE010000842.1:2300-22370 GCA_036584705.1 Rhyacophila sp. 25_7 | reverse complement strand
AACAATGTGAAGTTAACGCATTTAATTCTTACTTTTTTTCAATACACATATCAGGTTACATGTATATCGCATAAAAGATTGCTAAACCTTCCACAGAGTACGATAGTTCAATTATAATATCTACCGTTTTAGGTAAAAGCGAGTAACCCTCACAGAACAAGTTTTACAGGAGGCAGAAAAAACGCGTTTTGATGATTTTTAGACAAATTCACATTAACACAAACTTGAAGTACACTATGACCAATGAATTGGTGTTTCATTTTCCTGATCTGATAATTCAAAAAGTTATTAAAGAAAAATCATTAAATTGACGTTTAATGCTTTTTTCCTTTCCACGCAAACTTAGTATATCGTTCTTTTTCCAAAATCTAAAGCTGAATTTCGTTAATAATTCGGCATTTTCGGCTTAATTCCTTTCGACAGATTCTCAAATAAAAGCACTTTTCAAAAAATTTTGTGTTATGCCATTTTGCCTAAACAAGGTCGATATGATTATTAAAAGTTTTTATAATTAATGCATAATTATGTTCGCAAACAGACGTCAGAGGGGGTTTTTTTTTTGGTATCGAGAAGCTCGAGTTAAGCCAACGTTGTTTTACCACCTCTTTAAACTTATGCAATCGACAAGAATCAGATATGGCGAACCATGTTCTTTAGTTGCCATAACATTTTACCCGTAACGTAGATGTATCCACAAAAATGGATGTCGTATGGCTTATCATAGTTTGAATTTAAAACTCTATTTTGTCGATACTAGCATGGACTTATTTAATTTGTTTGGATTTTTTTATAAATTAGAATTATTATAACTATAGTTATTGACGCATCACTCTCCACAAGTACAGTAGCGATAGTATGAGTATAGCTTTTAAACTAAGAGTTCAAATCTCAGAATTTTAATATCGTAACTAGGTAAAGAAAAACACGTAGTGAAGAATAAGGTGATCGAATAGTCAATAATTCATTTTCTTTAAAAAAATTAAGTTATCTTGTACTATTTAATTTCGTGTTTACCGCTTTGCATATCATTGTGTCGTACGAATTCGTATTGGTGTACAGTTATAATTCCTAAATTTGTGAAATAAACTACAATACAAATATAATCGTTTCTTTGAGTAGGGCACATAGAACACGTCAGCATAATTCGAATCTGTCGCTGCACTAGTAGTATAATCCACAATTGAGGCATTTGTTGGCAACAGCGTTCGTTCTTAAAAACATAATTTATGACAAAATGTGAAACACTATTTTTCATACTAAAATAACACAAGAAGAATGACATACCTTGGTTTGATATTTTATAATTTATCTCAATCGTCCAGTCCATTAGTCAGAAATTTCCAAATAACTAGTTTAGAGATATTGACAAAAGTAATATTCTAATGGCCACCAAATCAAATATTATTTATAGATTATGATAAAACTTTGAGTAAATAGTCATACAAAAGTTACAGGGGGTCCATTCCCCCCCCCCCCCCCCTTGAGGAGAATTTATTTTCCATTTAAAATATTTTAACTTTAATTTTTAAATGATATTTATTTAAATAAATATATTGTAGTTCTCTTTAATGTGTATGTAATAAAGATATGTTGAATACATACTTAATTATGTATTGCCATTTTTATATAGATTTATTATTTTAAAATCATCTATTTTCATTTATTATCATTTATTTATGTATCATATTTATTTTTTAATTGAATGGCCACCTCCGGGGACAGTTTCTGGATCCGCCACTGACGATCGATGTATTCATGCTGTTACCTCAGAATTCTTTTTAAGTGTAATTATCTCTGCGAAATGACATCACAATTTGATTTTTCAGTTAGAGTGAAATGAGCCTTGTTTCTCAAGAATACCCCATGATAGCGGTGTATATACGTATGTACTTTATAATTTTTCAAAAATATGCACTTCTTTCGTTACAAAATTAGTACTAAAGAGTGTTCGGCCTTTCTGTGTATTTTGAATCAGTAAACAATAATGTAGCGGAGTTAGTTTGTATTTTTTATGAAACTAATATTTCTATTTCTAAGATAAGATGCCAAATGTCATTTATGACACTTTGATTGCAGTGCACCGTCACTGATCAACATGAAAGACAACCGCTATAACGATAATATCTCCCACCTGTGTATTATTGTTCGCATCTCTTTTCCACAAGTAATATTAGAATGAGAAAGCTATTCTATCCTGTAACAGCCGGTTTACTATTATACAGTCAGAAGTATAAAATGTGCTTGTCGATGGATGCGTAGTTCGTTTCCTTTGTATTCAAATTTAATTGTACGGTTTTACATTCTTGCATACATCACATGCAAAGCAGTAATTTTTGAAACATGCACTGCTCATAACAGTCTGTAGCTTGCCACGCTGACGTTCTTTCTACATTGAAAACGTTTTTCAAAACAATGTAACATCAAAAAATGTATGAAATGACAGTGAATCTTACACAGTGAAGTTGTCTCGTTGAAACGGTCGTTTTATAATTGGTGTTTATTCAAATTATTTGTGTTTGTTTTATTTATTTTCAAATTGTTGCCCTTTAAAAACTGCGAGCAGAATTTGTTGCCAATTGAAACTGCGTTCGATTTTTGAATCTTAATTTAATTATAATTTAGTTAGAACACGTCGTGTGGCATTATAAACGTTTCTGATTTTTTTATACTTGACCATACGTCCAGTTTTTATGTTTGTTCAAATATTATAATATAAAGTGTTTGCAGTATATTAAAAAAAGTTTGGTGGTTTATCAGAAGCTCTAATATTAGTGTAGTGCTTTAAGTAATAATTTATTGTTGCCCGAATCTCAATACTTTAAAACTGTTCGTATTATTAACTCATTTTTATATTATTCAATGAAATCCATCGGTGGTACGCAGTACATTGAATAATATGAATCATTAATTAGAACTAAGTCTGCGATTTAGTTTCACTGTATTTAACATATATGTATTACATACATGTTTGAAAATAATGTAATTAAAAATATACTTGTATATTAAAGATTTAGATGTTACCAAATTTTTTCACAACTAAGTACCGCGAGTGTCATTTTAAAAACATATTTTTGTTGTATTCTGATGTACCTATTGACAAAACAGGTTGTTGTGTATCACATTTTTTTAGTTTTACGTCATTCCATTAAAACAGTTTCACTTATCGCGTATAATATTAATTTCCCAACCATCGTATAAATGATCATCGATGGACTGGTATGTGTAAAATATTCGGCTTCATTGACAGGTCCGTATGTACATGTACGCCCATACTAATCAAGAGGGTTAATTATTCGACTCGTGTAAAAATCCTCTGAATGTTTGCCAATATAATATATTGGGTGCTTAACTGCTTAATGACATCTCTATTCAATTCTCTACGTTATGTACTATCGTCTTCGCATGTGGTGCGAGTTGTCATGGTGAAACACATTGCCTTGTGTTTCACAAACGATTTCTATCTTTTTCAAGGCCAGTGCCTGATTTCGTCAATATTATTGATATTTATTGACCTTCGCTGTATTTACTACGGTTACAGCACATAATAAATTGAACTTTTGCTATCCCCTCTTGTTCTGACCACGAGCATTTTTTATAGATTTCGGCATTTGAGGTTTTGTACAGGTATAATACAATGTCTTTATCATGTCGAGCGTGTTTAGGCAAAAGCGATTAACCCTCACAGAACAAATTGTATGTACGTTTTTTAATGATATACTCAGTCACATTAATGTAAACTTCAAGTATATGATGACGAGTAAGTTGATGTTTTATTTTCCTAATCTGATATATAAAATAGTTATTAAAGGAAAATCATTAAAATTGTGGGTTAACGCTTTTTTTCTTTTCCACACAAACTTCTAAAGCTGCATTTCGATAATAATTCGGCATTTTCGGCTTAATTCCTTTTAACAGACCGCGTGCATATTTAGTTGCGTACATTGTGATTCTAAAATAAAAGCATTTTTCAAAAAAAATGAGGCTTTAGCCCTTTTGCCTAAACAGGGTCGATGTCATATTGTCGCACGCTATTCATATATCGTTGCGAAAAATATGTTATTTATCAATTGCAAGATAAAAAAAATATTTTATTATACAAAAACGTGAAAACCTTTAGATCACCTTATTAGAATACATACTCGTATATTTATTTAATTCTCCAGTCGCAGCAGTATTTAACATTAAAATGAGCATCTATTTTTAGTTTGTTAATTAAATATACTTTAAATTTGAACAATGCCACAAGACTCAAAATAATTTCCGTTTGGCATCAATATTTTACATAAACTAAAGAAATCATTCAACCGTCCAATTAAATGAAAAACTCAAGGCACTGAAATCGGACGCACAGCAATATTTGAATTTAGGAAAGGTTACGCCGAATATTAATTTTAATGACACTCTTGTTGCCGCTATTGGCATTCGTTTATTTATATCCTCCTAAACTAACCTAACCTACTCTAATTAGATATATAAGATTATCTCCTAAGGTCGATTTTGGAATTTTAGAATGGATTTTTGTCTGGGTTTCTACAATAATTGATTACTCCGGGTTCGGTTTCCACACATGGATTTCGGTTATACGGAACTAACCCACGCATCTGAATTCATTTAATTTATAACCCTCATTGTTTTTTTAGATTTTATATAATTATCAAAATTTAAATATATTTAAGTTTTACATTGGTTTATTTTGAAATATTTTTTTTTTCAATATTAGATACTAAATTATTAATAACACAATATTGAAATAATAGCGCAGTTTTTATACTTTATACGAGTGTTTCCACTAAACATATTTATTTAAAGTTCAAGACCAGGTTTTGTCTGTTGTAATATTTTCATATGTGGAAAAAAGTATAAATACGGTGTTATTGCTATAATATGCCAACACCGAGCGTAATATTGTTCCCCATATTTAAAACGTTCATTTATTAATAATTGCTGTCGTATATTGAACAATTTTTCTTTGCGGATGCATGAATACGTTTTTTTAAGTATATTATTTAAGCAATTTTGTTCAGGGTTATATTTTATTTGATTTTTTCTATAACCGCAGCAATTTCCGCGATCATAATTGTGTGATTACTTATGATTGCCAATTTAAAGTGGTACTTACATGTTGCGTTTCCATTTTTTACTTAATATTAATTGTTATAAAAAATCACATCTTAAATTGGGTGATTCTCTGTTACGTCGTGATACCTACTTACGATTATTGATGACCTGAAAAACATGCGATGTTTTTTAAATTTAAAAAAAAACGATAAAACATGGATGACAAAATTTCGTATGGTGAACTGCATCCTTACTGGGCACAGACAGCTATTAGATCCAATAGCAGTGCATTCTACGAACATACATTGTATGAACGGATTAATATTATTTTTAGTATGTATCTACACGTATCTGCATTAAACATAGTATTGAAATAATATTGTTTCAAAAGATGCGCTAGAACTGATAAAGCAGAATGCGTTGGGGCAGATTCTAGGATAGTTTGAAAAGTTTTGTAAGTAATTATCCGTGTGATGGCGCCGCAATCGATAAATGGCAACACTGCTGGCAAGTATCATACCTTTTCTTTGTAATTAAAACCAAATGTAATATGTGATTATCATTTGACAGTCGTTTACATTGATCACTATAACACTGTTATTTAAGACGTTCGACATACTTTGAGCGGGGGGAATTCTCATAGAAATTGTGTTAAATAAAGACAGTTTACAAAAATCGTTCTATCTTCCAAATCATCGACAATTGTTAAATAAAATATTGAATGCGCAGTTATCATATTTTCTTGATGAAGGGTAGAATTACCCTTTTAGCCGCTACGTGTGAGTCATACAAACGGCAGAACTGTCTTTTGCGCCGAAAGCATGGCAACACCTACGCAGAGCTAATTGGAGCTAAACTGTGATTTAAGGTCTATATCAAATATGCTTTTAAGTTTGTCAAAAAGGGCGTTTTCCACGCAGTATTTGGCGATATTCAATCGCAATTGTGTCACATATAGAAAGTTTGATGAATTGAGCTTTAAATTTGTTTTAAATCCGTATTCCGTGCAATTCTTCATGTTTCCCAATATAAATATTTGTTCGATATACTATTATCATTCACGTAGTTATTGACTATTTTGCAATGTTTGACAACCTTCAGGCGCAATAGTAAATTATTGTAGCCCTCAAAAGAAATCGTATTGAAAATAAAATATTTTTTCTTCAAAACGACATATAACATAATATAGTAATTAACTTGTTTTGTTTCACAAAACTTTTCAAAACCCCTCACACCTATGCTGTCAGCGTGTTATGAGGTTATAAAATCGATATATTGTATTATGTTGACCAAAAGATAAAGCAAGAGTTAATATTTATCTGAATGTAGGTTTTATCAACTTTCAACCAGTATACTTATTTATACTACCCATTGTCATACTAGACTATGGCTTAAAATATAGTGTGAGGAAGTTTTCATCGGCGCATTGTGGCATGTAATTTTCTAAAATACATGTTTAAAATATTATTTAAGGAATGCAAGCTGAATTCTAGAAAATAATGTGGAATATTCTAGATTTCCATTATGATTTTAATTTATACGATAACGTTGGAAATGAATGGATTACTGTCGAACCAACCGTGATATTTATGATACTTTAGAACTATAAACATCCATGTATTGGACGAAGTTTTTTTCTGTGTTTTAATCTTTGCAAACTGCGTAAACGAAGTTAATGTTTTTAACATCAGCGTATCTCTGTACGTATAAAAACTCTGTATCGGACGTACCCTCGAATAGCACGAGGGTTGGCGCAGTCGGTGTTCATATTATATGACATGCGTCGGATGTTCATATTGGCATGTTTTGCTTATTGCTAAACTATCATGCTCCTAAAAAAGTGGGATTGATCCGATAATTGACTTGAATTAGCGTGAACAAACATATAAACGTTTATACATTAGTTTACGATCATGTCATGTAATATTATTAAAAAACTAACGGTTATTTCGCCATGTATGCAGAATAGAACAAAGAAAATAAACAATGAAACTCATTGCTCTCTTTGCTTATGACAAGAAACACCGAAAGTAAATGTCGATTTAAACATCAACAATAATAAATTTAGTATAACAGTCAAATGAATACAACTCTTATTTTTCATTTCAATTAGCCATAAGCATTGCGATAAAAATATTACATTAGTAAATACAAGAATAACATTTTTATCTAAATTTTGCATTTTATGTATGAAAACATTAAAAACTATATTTATGTTTTATTATATAATCATAAATATTTAAAGTACTCATCCATCGCGGTTTAGTGACTAGCGGTCATTTCTTAAACCATAAATTGCAATTTGAAGGCTTAAAGTCAAACAACGCTATCTACAAAAGTGCAACTTTACAAAAGAGCCAAAAAACGTTTTTTTTATTTTCTTGGAACTCATCAAAGGACATGTTTATTTAAAACCTAATGTTCGAATGTTATAATTTCTTGTTGTTTGATAATTTGATTTTTCTTGTGACAAAAACACTAGCAGTTGATACAGTCTTTTGATATTAAATAAAGGCAACTTTATGTAATTAACGTGAAACTTTACAGATGATTTAAGAAGAAACTAGAAAAGATTGACATACCGTTGTTTGACAATTATGTAATATAGCCAAGAACGTAAAATAACATCACAAATTTAAAAATGCATTTTTGTAGATAACGTTGTTTGACTTTAACCCTTGGATTCTAATCCTAAAGCCGACAAAAATCGCTTTATGTTTTAGTATTTACTAGGAGACTGAGTCATAATTTTATTAATAAACAAACTGCTAAAATATATTCGATTACATTGTGAATTTTTAATGAATTTTCATAAAGTATGTATTTTGTCACCAAATTTGCATTGAAAATCCTGTAAAATACGTGTTGAATATTATTTGCTCATTTTATGCAATGTAGAGTCTATTCATAAATTGCCATATTTCCTAAATTATACTAAAATCAACGAGGATAAAATAAAAAATCAACTGTATAAATTATCTATTTGTTTATATGCGTAAAGTGAATATTTAAAATTCTACGAAATACAGATTTACTGCTGAAATTTTACCTGTTTGTATGTTTTTTTATAAATTGAAATATTTTCACAGAGTATCTTTAGTTATACGTAATTTCCTAATATCAATATTGGAAAATAGTTTACGTTACTATAAAGCAGTGAATCGCATCCGTAATAAACATAGGAACAAATTTTGAAATTTAAACGATCCGACGAGTTTGTTATTGATTATGTGTACTCGTATCATACACTTATTTTTTTCTTGTAATTAAGCAAATTGACAAATTGCGTACATATAAGGATTGAATTTGAAATTAATAAGATATAATTTAAAAAAAAAACAATGTACACGAGTGCATATTTGAATATATTGTTTATTGACAATTTCAATAGAATTTTATCAAAAATAGCAGTTTGTCCTAACAGTAATAGATTACATATATTTATTCTGCACCTTAGAAAATGTATTGACACAAACATCACAATAAAAATCTATTAACTGCACGAATTGAAATATAAAGCGTTATTTTTTTTAACCTTTATTGCAAATACACAAAGATTGGCATTCCACGCAACTTGGTTGACTGTATTTCCTAATGATCTACCAAAAATGACACCGAGGTCTACCGGTAACTTGGTTGAAGAGTTAGGGACCACTGGTATAGAGTGTTGGCTAGTTTGTCGTCTTCGTATTTCTGTCGAAATTTGACGACCCAATCTTGATAATTGGACCTGGATTTTCTTTCTTCTTTGAAATCTCACCGTTCTCTTTTCTGACTTGTTCACTAGCTCTGTCTACGCTTAGTAAAAATTAGCAGTGAATAAAGATTTTTTTATTTTTCAAATTTGAATTGCATTTACAGTTCCGGACTTTTTCATTCAAATTATAATTACAGACGTCGGCTCATGTCCCGATGGCTTCTCTAATCGACACATCTCAGTTAATTTTTATACGGTTATATGCGGGGAAAAGAAAATTTGGTTTTTTGCAGCACTGACATTTATTTTTTCCGTATTATTACACCTGTTAGGGTCGTCCATAAACCATATACTGCTGTTGAGGAGGAGGGATGGGTGACCATCTATGTCTATATGACATTACAAGGGGGTGGGTTAATTTTTATTGTTACATAACACTTTTCCTTCAAAAAGTAGATAGGAGGTGATAATATATTGCATTCTTATTTAAATTTTTCTATCCTAGTTATAAATAATGTCACAACCTGGTAAGCTGGGAATTTTAAGCAAAAAAGAACCTAAATATATATTTTAAAAGTATATTCAATGTTTCTTTATCATAACTTTGTTTTTAACGACCACATTATAATCATATATCAGCACTTTTATATCTAAAATCATCAAAAATAGCCAAATTTCTCTAGCAAACTATGTTGTGCGAGTTAATTCGCTTCTGGCTCTTAATCGGTTAATGTGGATAAGTAACGTAACTTTTGAGAGGAGATGGGGGGGGGGGGGGGTCAAGCTGAATGTCTACTCTGGTGTTACATAGAGAGAGGGAGGGTAAAAAAAGTAAGAAGAAAAATGTTTCGTGGTTTATGGACGACCCATAACAAACTTTGTTGTTAGTTATTGATATAATTTTCTCGGTCTTTATTTAGGGGTTGAAATAAAAATAATATTATCATCCGTACTTACACCTATTTAGCTATTCACGCAAGATATTGCATTGAAGAAAAAAATACATATGCCGTCGGACGTTAGCACTACGTAATACTATTGTAATATGAATGTTAATTCAATATTTTTGTATATATTACAAAAGTAGGTATGTACAAGGTTCAAATAAACTTTGTATTTGCTTTTTCACTCTTTTTATATTGATTTTATTATGAATTCATCAGTATTTGCCTACACTAATTATCGTCTTTTATTCAAACGACAGCGGCAATAGTTTTCTTTGAATTCCTTATTCAATGTTTAAAAGGTCATAGATAAATAACTCATAAATCACTTAAAGTAAGCTTTTGTGTAGGAAATAAAATGCGCCGTTCTAATATTCTATACTTTACACCAGAGGTTCATAACCCTATGCCCACGGGCTCATATGCGCCCGCTGACAAAGTAAGAAAAAATATCCCCAAATTTAATCATAATTGTATTTATTAATAATATTTTCTCAATACCAATACCAACCTTGATGATTTGGATTATCAATTTACACTCCTAACTTTCAGAAGTTAGTAAGTGAAATTCCATTTCAAAGATCGCACTAATTGTGGTTTATTATTTTAAATGTATAATATATTAATACTCAAATTTTTATGAGTCTATTGTAAATAATAATAATTGCATAATTTTCCGATTTACAATAATAAATAAGTATTTACTACTTAAACCTTGTTTTTTTAAAAATCCGGCGTGCGTCCGCCACTCTTCTCCTAAATATCAAATGTGCCCGCAACCGCAATAAGGTTAAGAACCCCTGTTCTACGTCAACCATGTCGAACTCGCGGCCCGCGGACCTTAACGATTATTTGTGCCGCCCTGGTCCAGCCAATATAATGGTATAGTAGTATTCATTTATCTGTGCGGGTGGTCTTATGTATTTTATAAGTCGTACAGACATAGTATTTATTTATGCGTGTTGAGAAGTACAGGCAATCGGCAAGCACAAACCCAATTGCAACTAATCTTTATGGATTATTTTTTTGTATTTTTTTTCATGTTTTTATTCTGAATCATCTAGGTAAACGAACAGCTCGCTGCTCTCACCCTTTCAATTTTGAATATGTTTCCATAACATAGTGTTTGTAGTATTTTTTTTCAGTGTATTTGACATGTCGACAATATTAGATCACATTTTTGCATCAATTTGATTTAATTGTTTATTTATCGCCTCCATTATTCCTGTCGCAAGTATGTCCTACGTTATGTGAAGCAATATACTTATTCCAATTCCTCAGATATTTTCAATCGGCTTTAATTCAGGGTGATAAGGTGGCAAACGAAGCCCTTATATATCATATTGCCTAAATATTGAATCGATCTTGTAAGAATTCAAATTTCCTCTTAAAAACCATATACCGTTGTAATAGATTCACGAGTCTAAAATAATTGTAAAATTCAGTCATGTAAATATACAATATATCATTGAACTAATTAAAACCAAGTTTCACCGGGTTCCTTAAACATTTTCTCTCCAGAGAAGTATTAGAAATCTTATTTTTGTTATTCCTGTACTAACACGACAGAGCGATAAAAACACGTCTTAATAAGGAGGTGGTCAAACCTGTATATGCGTGAGCTGATGCTGACGCTCGCAGATAAATGAAGCTATATGTAAATATCGTGTCACCAAAGATAATGCAGGGAAGAGATGTCAAGTGTCAGGAAAAAATATTAATATTAACGTTGTCCATGTTTTCTTATATGTACTATATTTTTTGAAAAGCCTACGTTTCTATTAAAATTGATTTTTACGTTTTATTTTTTTGCGGCCCACATAAACTTAAACCTTGTTCATTTGGCCCGTGTCAGCCTTTGAGTTTGACACGTTTGCTATACGTCGTAGTTCTTACGAATTTTTAAAAAAAACGTCATCCGGAATGAGACGCTTCAACAAAATTTTCTTTTTTTTGTAAACTATTTAACACACACTTATGACTAAACAGACTCGAGTACGACTGCACATGAATTTTAACGTACCGTGAGATTCGAAACCGCGTTCCATGCATTAGAAGTGCAGTCCCCCACTCACTGGGCGAAGGCGAATTATTTAAAGAAGTCGGCCACGTTTTATTCATCAATAATAAATTATGGCCATCACAGCACCTGCAGCTTTAGCGTTAAAATATTTGGACGTCATCAGTCAGGGGACACCGATTGCTTGTGGTTAGTTTCCGACGTTGATGTTTGCAGCTCCTGACACTCGAGTACCAATAAATTTATTTGACATCCATGCGCCCATAAAATGGATATTATCTTACTAATTCGAGTTTTTCTTAACCCAGTTATTTTGCGATTTCAAATATTTAAGCGTACACAGTAGTGTTCGGTTCGCATTTAGTCAGCGTTTCATATATTGTGTATTATTCTTATTGTCCATGTGTTTGTTATTGGCCAGTTTTAGCACGAAAAGTATTTTTCAAGTGAAACACGACATTTTTTATGCGGTCCTAATACATATTTATATTTTGATCCGTAGACATCTATTTTCCTGTTGCTACGTTGTATTAGTTTGCAAGTCGCCGTCGTAGGTGAGTAGATAGCGCATCCGATTCACGAGCTGAGGGTCATGGGTTCGAGGCCCGTGCTGATTGAAAAAAAAATCAAATGTTTATTCATTTGTATTGTAGCCAGGACACGGACACGAACCCGAAACGGTTGAGCATATGGTTAAAAGAAAAAAGAAATGTCGTACTATATTTTTCAAGCGGCTGTTAAAAAAAACCTTCACGCTATGTAGATCCCATATGCTCCATCTCGTAGCATATATGAAATTTAAAAAAAATCTTATACAAAGCAATACGGGGTCGTCCATAAACCGCGTAACGTTTTTCTTACGTTTTTTACCCTCCATCCTTCTATATAACACCATGTAGATATTCAGCTTGACCCCTCCCACCCTTCTTTAGGTTACATAACTTCCCACATGCAATTTACAATCAACTCTAATCCCCTCTTTGAGAAGGAAACGTGTTACGTAACAATAAAATTCCCCTCAAGAGCGTTACGTGATTTATGGACGCCCCCTAAAACAAACGTAAATGCTCACACCTACTACTTTCTTATTGACGCAATATAGAATAGTTTTTTTTTCGTATGAAACAGATATTCCCAATGATTGATGTTGGTAATATTGATATTTAAAAAAATGTGCTGCTGACATACTCGTAGAATATAAGGAATCCCTATTAATTTGAGGTCCTTGCTTTTACAAATGGACCGCTGGGTTACCAGTGGTTCGTTGTATGCACTATTGGATATATCATTCGCCCTGTTTTACGTCAATACCATTTGAACTGAAACTGACACCACGAAGGACAAATAATCGCAGTCCAGTGAGTTTTTATTTCATGTAACATGGCATTATTGAGAACACGACCAGAATTCACTAGACTTGTAAATCAACTCGCTGGTAATAGGATCCGCGATTGAAAAAACCGACGTGTCGAATATCAGTTAAAATAACAAAGTGAGTTTTTTTCAGATTTTCTTCATCCGATTTACTACTTATACATCAGCAGGCTTAAGTTCTGTTATTATATGGTCAGCCTACGTTGAAGTGACGCGAAGTAAACCCAGAAGGTTCTCGACGTTCGTACTTATTCGGTTCTTGAAATGTGTATGAACGTAAAGCAATCTAAAAAAAAATTATAATATTTATTTTACAATGTATGTATTGTAAAACTATTTACATAATCGTTTTCGCATATTCGTTTTCTTGGTAAATTTATCAAGAAATACATAAGGTTCGTCCACAAACCACGTAACGCTCTTCAGGGGAGGGGTTTTTTTTATTGTCACGTAACACTTCAACACACACACAAGTCCCTCTAATTCTTGATTCATTGGTATGACTGTTCATCAACTTGAACAACTCATGTCAACAGTAGATATTATTTATATGGGTTGTTAATGTGTACCACGTGTTGATACGATTGGAACATATATGCTTTCCACCGATAGTGATAACTTTAAACCGTGTTTGTAGTGACCCAACCCAATAGTGCGTATTTTCTGTACGGTCTTCATATGAGTATATTACGTTCAAAATAATTGTTTTTGACTATCTCGCCATAACAAGATATGCATAGTAGAAACCAAAAGGATTATGAAATGCGTTAGCGACCGTGGTATCGTAACATGTATTTCGGCCCATTATGATTCAAGAATCTCTGAACAGGAGAACAAATAATACTGAAATCCGATCATCGATAATACGCGGTTCAAATTTTTAGAGTCTGTGTGTTCGTATGCTTTGTTCAAATGTCGAATTTGGCAAAATTCGTCATTTTGAGGCAGTTAGAATATAATAATGCAACCGTATATCACTTCTATTACAGTATTGTGTAGTCCGCTGTGCCGAAAGTCGCCTGCTTACTAATTACAAAAAAATACGATGAAGATAATATTATTGTCATCATATTTATTCGCAGTCGTATTCTGTAATTACGATCGTATTTCCCCGAGATATTATATCTTGTTTATTATTCCAATATGAATCGTTTACAGCAGTTTTCATGGCAAAGTGTAAATGATCAAATTATGTGACAGTGCACTGTGATACTCGTGATTGAATTTTGCTCAATTTTATTTTAGTGTATTTTGTTGAATAGTGTTTTAATATAATATTAAGTGTACGCTGCGCGAAGATAAAATTCGTGCTCCCCGAGTGTGTAGTAGTTTTTGTGGCATTCGTCACCAACACGCTCGAAAAAGATGGCTGGAGGAGGCAATAACAAGCTATAAGGAACTCGAAATAATGCAGCCGTCTATATAGAGAAGAGAATCTCCAGCATTGAAAATATCTATTTACATTGGGCTAATAAGAAGCACAATCCATATTAAGATTTATATTTGTTTGTTTGCCTCGCTAACGGCTTGCGAGGGCTGCTCAAAATAAAGACTAAAGAGTATAGACTATATAAGAAGGTGAATCCCAAAACGCCTTTTGTATTCCTTTGACATTGTCAAAATTTCCGGCGTATGACTCGAGAGACGATCTTCACTCGTTTCCTATCTTGTTTCTCTTGGCGTCCTTCCTCTTCTATATCTATCTACGACCCAGAAATGCTTAAGAGACGTCCTTCGAAGCGTTTTGTTCTCGGTGACTCGGCAGAGCCCGATAATGACAATTGGGAAGCTGGACATACGGGGGTGGTGCCCGTTATTTCACTGGAGAGGCGCGCCAGTCTTGCGGCGGGCGAAGAATTTGAACGGAGAGCCAGTTTGGAGGTCGGGAGTATTTACATGAGAAGAGCCAGTCTCGAGGCTAGCAGAGCCGCGGCTGCTGCGGAAGCCGCGGCTAATTCTTCTGGCATATCCAACATTCATCTCAGACTTCCTAAAGGAACTTTGACGTAAGTACTATATTGAATGATTTCTTTCCAACGCTGTTAACTCTTTCATTCTGCCGTTTTGCTATACTTCTCTTTTACTCATACGAAGAAATGCTCAACACCGATGAAATTATAATTCATGTACTCGCACTACGTTATTGATAGCTACTGCAGCTGTTTAATTAAGTATGGAATTATTTTTTGACAGGTGCCAAATGCCAAAAGGACCATACATACTTATTTTCTACTTATTCTGCGTTTGAAATTAGTTCTTAGGATACTATTCTAAGCATTTTTGTTTCTTGTTAGACTTTTCATATTCTCTTCACAACTGATTGAAATGTATGTCGCTAAAACTCTATTATATCGATTTCTGAAATAACAAATATTTAAATATATGTAATGAGTCTTTTGTAGAACCAGACGAAACGTTCATACGAGTGAACCAAAACGAAAAAATCGATTAACATCGATTCAGTATAAGGTAACTAGTATGGTCAGCACGTGTTGATATTGTTTATATAGACATATTTAAATACTTTTATACAAGTATTCCTTTATTCTATATACGAGTACGTAACGAAATTTCAGTATAATAAAATATTTTTATCGTCTCACTAAGTTCACTATGACAGTATTAAACCTGCACGAGGGAGCACCAATAATCATCGATTGTAAAAATAAAGTTATATCATTATACCCTGACGTAATTTTCTCGTTATACATACATATTATATACCATATAAAAAGTCCACTCAATTACGGAAACCGTCAAAAAACTTGAGTGTTCATTTTCATGACATTTTCTTTCAATATATATTTTTTAACACGGTTGTAAAATAAACAACACTAGTTGATGAATAAACACTAATTTCAAACTACCAATAACATTATTAAATGGAAATTTAATATCCCATGTAAATGTGAAATTCTATTTTTGTAACCTTTTTACTCTCGCATTAGTATAGTTATATAATGTAAGAATATCAGTCAATCACATACAGATTCTAATAACTTAACACTTTTACTGCCGTTGATTATTTCACATTCAGTGAGTGGAGGAAACCGAGACTTGAAAAATCTTCATTTACTGAATCCTTAAGTTAAATTTAAAATTGGAAGATTTGAAATCTGTATGAAGTATGGAACTTATCCAAACCCACTTGTTCTGCATAAAATCTCCATAACTTTGGAGACCCAATGTGGCCATATATGTTTAGTTATTCCTTTTTTTCTCTTTTAAAAGTATGTTCACATGTTGTTCCAGCGGGTGATTCGAGTTTTGAGTAATACTTCGTTCGCTGGCCATGTTTTTCTTTTATAATATATAGTTTCAAATATTCTTCCCACGCTCTTCAAACACGATAAAACAATTTGTATTCCACGATGTAATACGTTTACAGCATCGTTAACAAAATATTAATTGAAGTCATTTATTGTATTTGTATTCGAATAAGTAGTGCATATATCTTACAACCTTTCAAATATGTTCGTTATATAGAAATACCTCGCCTAGTCCGCTTACTCGGCTCCACTAATAACCCAGACTGTCCAAAAACAAACTGTGCATAGAAAATATCGTAGTAGATTTCAAAGATTCGTTAATGGTCCGCGCTCATTTTTATTTGGTTTCTTCTCGTCATAGAACTCTTTGTAACGATGTATACCATTTTTATAGTTTGACAAACTGTAATTTTACGTTCAACATAGGGTTTAACATCTATTATACTCGTAAATATCTTGTGATTGTGTTTTTATCATTCTAATAACTTAAAAGTTCTTTAAAGGCATTTAAATGGCATTGCATTGTCTTAAGTTGCTTTCCATTTTTACTAGAGATGAAACGGATAGTAGTTTGGCCGGATACCGGATATTTGGCAAGCTTCAAGGCCGGATATACGGCTGCCGAATGTTTGGCCCTTTGTCGCATAACATGTTGTGACCAGTTTGATTTGAGTGAACGAGATTGAAAAGATTCTGATGTCATTGCGCGTGAGCTTGATGGAGCAGTGCGTTAAGCTTTTGAAACCATTTGAAGAAATAACTAAAATTACAAATTCTGGTCTCTCCTGTATATCCGAGGTGATTCCGCATGTTGCTGCGTCAAAAAAGTATTTATACAAGGACAAGATTACACACAGAACACCGGACTTACCTCGTATGAGAGCTTCTTTAAAAGCTGAATTACAAGGTCGTTTTAACTCTTTAGTAGAAGATCCAAATTACCTAATTGCTACCTTTTCAGACCCAAGGTTCAAGTCAGACTATTTAGGAGTTATTGAAACTGAAAAAGCCCTGCGGAATATCTTAATAAAGTATATAAAAATGTCTTACGATGAGTCTTCTGACAGTAGCAGCTCATCGCCGTTTTTAAGACCTGCTAAATGAAATAAAGTAGATGAAACTGGATCAAACGTTACACGTGAAGCTTACGACACCTTTTGGGACTGTTTCAATGAAGTGGCAAAGGAAAATAATGGTAATAGTCAGTGTCGCAATCAAGAAAAAAATCCAATTGCTAGCGAGATTGACTATTTCTTGAAGACATTGCGTATCGATCGTAATCACGACCCTTACATTTCGCGGTCAGTTAACTCGATGCAGTACCCACAATTGGCAAGATTTGCTAGAATTTATCTTTCAGCATCTGGCAATAGTGTTTACAGCGAAAGACTGTTCTCTGAAGCCGGCCTGGTTTACGAAGTCAAGCGAAGTCGCTTGTTACCATCAAATGTTGAAAATTTAGTATTTATTCACCATAGCTTACCACTTTTTAATTTTGAGTACTAATTATTATTATTTATAATAATATTTTTGACAAGTGAGTATTGTCATTAATAAAGCTTTATATCTTTAATTATAAATAAATAGTGTTTATAAGCTTTTGTGGCATGTTTTATCTTGTGTTAATGAGAAATAATTGTTTTTTTTCATATTCGGTATCCGGCCGGACAATAAAAATTGGCCGGATATCCGTTTCATCTCTAATTTTTACATGCTCGCTGTTCAATTACGAGATCGTACGATTATATAAACAGTATTTCAGTATACAGTTATTTTGTACTTTGTAGAATGCACTCGAGCACATTGACAGAAATCATCTCTTTGAAAGTAATTTATTTTCATATAATTTTTATTTTATAATATATACTTACATATTATCTTTTAATATAAATGCAGATCGAAGCCGAACTATGCGAGGTATTCTTGTGTATATTATAAACTTCGCTATCGTGGAATTCAATCAGGTGGTCGACATTTTATGTAAACTTGTATTTCAATGAGTAATGTTGTATTTTTTTTGTTATCCTTTAAAAGAACGATCTATCTATTAATAATATACTTAAATCGATTAAAATTGATTGGTTGGCGCTATTTATAAGGGTGGCATTGTGAAATACATGCACAAATTTATTCAATTCACATCGAATAAGAACGGAGTTATTTGTATTCTACGCGTAATAAATTATTTGTGTTCCATTTAATATATATAGTACGCAATACGTACTATGCATAGAAATTCTATAAAAATGTTTAAAAACTTTTACATGCAGAATGTGATGAAAGTATAGTTTAACATATAAGGAAAAAAATAATACGATCCTGGCATTTCTCGAATAATCGAACTAATTTGTTGTCTCAAAGCGACGCGCTGTCCGAAATCACGCTTATTGAGTTTTATAAGCGATAAAAAATATTTAAATTCTTTGCAAGACCTCGAAAATATTAACCAATATTTTTATTACGTTTTTTATCGCAATATGCAATAATTGACAGTAGAATAAAAATAAAGGTTTACAAAGGTAATTATTTATAATTTATATTGGCACCAAAACAATGTTGAAATAAACAAATCACATTGGTTCCTTGAAGCATATTTATATTAATTTTTAAGCAAATTCATGCTTACCTATAAATGGCGCATTGACACAAAATAAATAAGAAAACATAAAATGTATAAAAATGAAGGTATAAATTGAATCTGAAAGAAATTTGCAAAACGCATAATATTTCAAAAGAATTATTTATGCAGATTTTCTGTCCTTAATTTCTTTTTTAAGAGAGATTTTCCAATTTTCCTGAAAATTTGCTTGTCGCTATCGATACATGGGTAGACACGTTTGTATCTTTCATATACATAATATATGTACATATGTTTTTAAATATTGAAACTGTATTTTTCAAAAGTTAGTGATTCAATTTGTAACATACTCATAGAAAGTCCAGGTTACTAGGCTAAAAACCTCGCCTAAATATCGTCGTATTCGGTATCGCGCAAATCGACATATGTACCATATGTACTTCGTTAGAAATGAATAATTGTGAAACAGCAATATTCTCACTAAGCATCAATTATGTAATAATATTAATATTAAAAATATGACATATTTCATTTGGTTTTCAAGTTGTTAGCAGTGCCTGAAGTTAAATAGTGTTATTATTTCGTTAAGTGATTTGTAAACAAATAGCCTGTCATTTGTGCGACGGAAACGTGTCCACCTTGAACCGTGGCGTCTATCGATTGATCCATACAAAGTTGACATCAGCTCTACAGACTTCGCGTTTTTCAGAGATTTTATTATTAATCCATTTCAATAAGATGACGTGCGTGCAATTTGTTTTCAAAACAGCAAATGCATTCAGCAATTGCAGTTATAATTTAAAAGTTCTGTTTTCAAAGAGCGTCGAAATATTAAATGTTTTTTCATTACCTTCAGTAACGTGATGCTTTTTAAACATTAATATTGATTTTATATTGTGAAGTTTTTGTTTCGACATTGTCTATATAGGGCGGGCATTCTTATAAGCTATCCGTATTTAAATCCAGGAAATTGATGGAATGCTTAGTAATTTATTCACTTAAATATTCTTTCATGTACCTTCACATCGTAATTTACTTTTATACGAGTATATGGGATGTCGGATAATATCCCGATTGCCTTTCGCGTACTTCCAGAATCTTCCCATCTATCGGCAACCTATGACCCGCGG
>JAPMAE010000841.1:7341-17893 GCA_036584705.1 Rhyacophila sp. 25_7 | reverse complement strand
AGGATTTTGCGTTGGATGCGCTATTTACTCACCTACAAAGGCTACATTATTGCACCTTTTGGAATTACTTTGTTTTTTGATATCAGGACTTCTCTCTGATCTCTCTGACAATAATAAACATGTGTACAAATTGATTCGAATCCGTATGCTTCTTGATATTGTTGGTAATTGATACTGATATTTCAATCACTGAAGTATATTTTTTACTACACCCATCTTAAGGCTAAGTAATATTATTCTCCAACATTCTGTGATTCAGGTAAAATGTCTTCAGTTGGAAAAGTTTTGCTAACTCAAACATCTTCTTCGAGCAGCATTGAAAAAAACAAAAAACCTTGCCAATGATCACTGACATTGTATATAGCACACAAGAATTGAAATATTTATTATTTCATATTATGAAAACATCTGTCAATTATTATTATTTATTTTAGGATAGTATTGTCTTTGAGAAATCTAATGTAAACATGCAGATGTGGGGGAAGATTTCTCATTTTATTTACTTTATATTCTTGTCAGTTATGTATGATTTATTTTTAACATTTTTAGATATTTTTATATCAAACATTATGATGTGGGTGTTTACTGTACGATGTTCGTATTTTTTATGCCTACGCGAGAAAATTAAAAATAAACGTTGAACGCAGCGGAGTGACATGAAATTTTGTTAATCTTTCCCGTTCTATTGGCGTGGGTGAATTTTTATTGAAATTAATTATAAACTTCTGCTACAAGAAAAGATTTGTTTTTTCGTATTGCATGAAGCTTCTGCAGTGGTGTACTTACATATTTTGGGCCCTATGCAAAAACAACAGAAATGTCCTTCAGTCCAGCGGCTTCAAAACTGATCTCTAAAAAACCAAAAACTTTTTTTTTTTCAAGGAAACGTGAAAAGTATTTGTGTTTTTCGTCGATCAGTCAATTTTCACCTCTAAAAACACAAATTGACTCTATTTTCACAGTTCACATTAATGGTTTGGTTTTGTTTTACATGTTAAATATTCACGATTTTTTTTATTTTATCCCCCTCCTACTAGTCAATATGGCCTCTTGCAAAATTATTGATATTCACAATAGGTAATATAACAAAATACTGCATTCCCAGGAAATAGTTTTAGGAAGGCCAGCAAAATCGTTGGTATTCATGTGGAGCATGGTTCATGAAACCAACTGGCCATTGACAGTTCATGTTTTGTACCATGCAGTGAGAATATGCTCCGTCTAAAAAATAAAAATCGACAATGAAGAAGAATACTAAAATTAAACAGTAATTTAGCGTATACATCATTGATATGTGTTAAATTAAAGGGCTGAGAAAATATATGTGGATATTTAAATGGGCCCCGGATACTTAGACGTAAACTATCAATGATTTGCAACTGCAACTGCAAACTGTTCCCGCTCTTAACTGAAACATATATGAAATCACGGCGTTACGATTATTCAAAAATATTTGATTAGTAGTTTTTTCTGTAGAGGCCGTCCATAAATCACGTAACGCTCTTAAAGGAGGGGTGACCAATATCTACATGGCGTTACAACGGAGAGAGTGGGTTAATTTTTATTGTTACACTTATTGTATTTTAATGCTTACTTTTCCCTCAAAAAGTGTATAGGAGTCGACTGTAAGTTGCATTTCTATGTAATGTAGAAAGTTACGTAATATTTGAGAGGAGGAAGGGGGTGTCAAGTGGAATGTCTACATTGTCTTATATAGAGAGGGGAGGGTAAAAAGCGTTACGAGGTTTATGGACGCCCCCTAATAGAAAACAAATAGCTGTAAGATCGAACCCGACACACATTTATAATCGGACTCATTATTCACTGATTACTTTGGTAATTAACTATAAAAGTATTTCGTATTATAACATTTAAAATCAACCCAAATTGCTACACAAAGCTCGATCTAGATATATATAATATGTACATATATTAAAATATCTGCGGAGTTTAATGAAATAGAAAGTGTATAAATTTCCGATCGCTTTCGGTAAGTGATAAATATGCGAGACGTAGAAAACATTATTGTTGTTGTCTCTATAAATCCATTTCATAGCGAAGGAAGACGGACAGTGTCTTCTGATTAGGATTCAGATTGGGCGAGAATCCATCACAGCGTCTGGGCGGATGATAAATGATGGCCATGCTCACTGACAGCATCACCACTAATGGATGAAAAAAGCAATGAAGAAAAATGAGCATACATTTTTTTTCGCTGTCAACCCGATTAAACGTCTAGCGGTTTATATCTAGTTAGGCATAGTAATTTTTTTCGCTCTTGGGATATTTTTTGCAAATTAATTGTGCTGGTAATTAAATATAAAATGATGCACGGGTTCTCCTCCAGAATGTTCATATTACAGCGTTGTCTTCTTCAATTTTGCCAATGTTTGTTTAGTATATACATATTCATATAGGAGTATGAACTCAGAGCTAGCCTAAAAGATTTCATATTGAAATGAAAACACAGTTATTATACTTATCTACTATTAAAAAAAATAATATCGGGGTTGTCACTCGCGACATTTTCAATGCATAAAGGTCAAAAAACAAATCCAGCCATGGATCTTTATAAATATTTTTTTGTGAAAATACGTATGAAACTGTAATTATTTTACTATAATGGCTTTTAAATTAGATATAATGAATTGAAGCGTCTAGTTACAAAAACCGATATAAGCACATTTTGTTGAAATCGATACGTTCACATTTTACATACAAAATTGTACACTATGTGTGTACATTTTATGAACCAAAACCCAATATAAACTTATAAAAAAATAAAAAGTGAAATGGTCATTTAAAAATTTATCAGCTAATAAACGCCGTTATTTTATTCTAATTTAAACATAGAAATCGATGTTTATAAACAACTATTATCTTTTCGTTGAAGAGTTCCTTTTAACACTCCTGGATGTTGGTGACACCAATTATTTCGAATATGCTATGCATTTATGTTTTCAAATTTCAGATTTCAAAATTTTGCTATTTTAATGACAACAATATAATGTTTTCAAAATGCGTTTTTTCAGATGATCTAGCAGTATTAGATGCCTACTTAAGAGGTCTATGCGAGGAAGTTTATGGAGCTTAACTTATCACACAGAAAGTTGAAAAGTATCCAGTTCCCCAGGGTGCACTCAATTTATTCAAATTAAGCCAATTACGTCCAGTTAGAATTCCATTTGCACCCTAATAAATTAAGGGGACTGCAAATTTAAGATCGAAAAAATAAACTCGTTATTCGTTCCCTTGAAAATACTGAAGCATTTTTGAGTATAGGAGTGAAAAGATATTTGTCAAATATTCGAGTACATATAATTGAATATAATGCGTTTTATTATAATACAGTATTTATTTATTCAGAAAACTTTTATAATGTAAAAATAGTGCCACTTCTAGATTGGTAAAGTAAGGAATCGATATTTTTAAATTTCATAGGGTGAAGTAATGATTTTCGAAGCTTTAAGAGTCCAACATGAAATATCAAGTACATCAACCAATACACAAGAAAATAAAGAAAAAAAAAATATAACAAATAGTTGACACGCGTTTTGCGACAAGAGCTCTAGATAACACGTGTCACTGAGCCAGAAATTGATAGGTGGAAATCAGCTGAATTGAATATTTCAATTTAAAAATGATGTTAGCACATTCATTTGCTGACATTATATCAAAGAATTTCTATTTTATTTGTTATTATATTGATATGGTAACAAAGTATAATAGACACAATTTTAAATGCATTTGTTTATTTTAATCTTTACATAATAAAACCGTACATTACTAATGGATACCACTTATAAATATTATTTCACGTTCATTTTTGTATAAAATGAACTGTTTTCGTTTAACAAACTACCGTTAACTATATATTTCATTTCATAGCGGACAGGAGAAATCAATAAAATCTAATATGATAAACAATTAAATATGCAAGACATAAATTGAAATCAATATTTTTTAAATATGAAAATGCAGAGCGCACATCGTCTGTCACAGACGTCCGGTGATAGACACCATCACAGTTCATTAAAAGTGTAATATTCTTGTTCGTGTTTTAGTAAGTAATGATATATTGCATATTATAATCGTAACACAAAATATTCTATTTAGAATGTGTACTTTTATTATTTCTTCAAACAAGAAGTGTATTGAGGGTATACATATTGTGGAAAACGAATTTTTAGTCGTTTGTATCCATCTTTCATTTGAGTAACTCTTAAATATTCGTAAAATCACGTTTAATGTTATTTAAGACACGTATTATTGTCATTCCGTTAGAAGTTATGAAACTATTTCTAAATAGTATCGCAAATTATTAGTAATTGAAGTGTTATTTATTTTATCGATTTATTATTTTTTTATTTATTAGTGCATAGTTCACTAATTCAACTATCAATTGCTAAATTTTTATTGATAGTTTACTGGGCAGCTCATTTGCTTATTAGTATGAGGATCGCCGGTTTGAATCCCATAGGCACTCGACTCATCAGTCGTCCCATAATGAGATGGGTCGAAACGTAATCAAGGATGCAAACACATGTTGGATCACAATGACTGGAGAGAAAGATAGAGAACTAGAGACCGAGAGATCCGGAGGAGATTGTGCAGTCGGCCATGGACCTGAATGAATCGTAGCACTAATTTAGTATTAATTTAATTTGTAGTTTTTTTATATTGGAAATCGCGAATTTTATAGAATGACAAAGAACGTTCAATAATCTTATAGAAAATTTCGTAAAATTGTTCAAAATACTTTGCTGCAATGAGATTTCGTCATATTTACTATTGAATTCTAGAGGAAATTGCATAAAAGATGCTCTCCCATATTTTACGAGTTTTTAAAATAGTATTAATAATAGCACTTGCTTAATATACAATATAACAATTACTACTCGTGTTCAATTGATTTTTTTACTTTGTAACAACGATTTTTTTCGTTCAATTCTTATCATATTTAATTTATACTGAGCTCTTATTTTTTATTATAATTAGTAATTGAATATTTTCAGTAAAACAAATAAAATATATTTACTAAAAATACTATTTAAACTTAATGGATATATAATATACAAAAGCACGTATCACGTAGCATTTCCGGCGGATAATAAATAATACTAGATAATTATTGGGTAGAATGTAATAAAAAATATAATAATTATAGCGAATATATAATATTAATTTAGCTAGACGCTGGGGTTTTAAAATGGTTTTGCACTATGAATTCATTAATAAAATTATATTAATGTTTCCTCGGAGATAAGATATCGCTTAGGGGACCTTTTGGTCTTTCCATTAAACAAACTTTCGATAATTTAACAAAATAAATGACAAACTTTCAGGAAAGTGAATAAAGAAGGATCGATGTAAATATCCAAGCCCCTTACCGAAATGAAAGTAGCGTTGCCAGTATGACTGCACTTATGGAATGATTCTGGTGTTATAATATTTTTTCCTTTTTATTTACATGTTTGGTATTAAATCTAGCACACTTTACTACTTTAGTTAGCTTCGTCTTAGCTTAAACCATGCCACGTCCCAAATCTGGAGCATACGGACACCACCTGTTGTCTCCATGAGTCCCCCTCGCTGTCTAGTCTGCTTTCATCCTTTCATCCTCCCATGTAATGCCGGCATCCCGTAACTTCACCGAATACATCCTGTTTATGGTGTTCAAAATCTAGCTGGCTTGAACAAGAGACATATCCAGTTGAGATGCAATTCAGGCATTCTCAGCACATAGCGAAGCCAAGTCAAATGCGTCATCTTCACTTTGGATGGGATGAAAGACTGCATGGTCCGCTCCTTTACCAGTGCGATGATATAACTATGCATATCATGAGGTGATAAGGGTCACCACATACAAACTGAAGATGAGGCGTTACTTGGTTTGTCCACGAGATGAGAATGTTTGAATCGCATCTCAACCGGGCACGTCTCTTCTTCAAGCCAACCAGATTCCATCATCTCAGAAAGTTGATATACACCATATACAAAATATATTCGGCGGAGTTACGGGACGCTGGCATGATATCAGAAGATGCAAGAAGACTGGTCAGCAACAGGGAATCATGGAGGTAATATGTGGTGACCATATACTTCGATTAAGGGATGTGACATGGCTTGAAAACAAAATAATCTCTAAAAACATATGCTGTAAAAACCACTAACTTTCACACATTGAAGGTTAGCATTATATCGACCGTATTTAGGTAAAAAAGAGTAACCCTCAAAGAAAAAATAATACAGCGGGCACAAAAAACGTGTTTTAATGATTTTTAGTGAAAGTCATATTAGCACAGACTTGAAGTGCATGATGACCAATAAATTGGTGTTTCATTTTTCTGATCTGATAATTAAGAAAGGTATTCAAGAAAAATCAGTCAAATTGATGTTTAATACTTTTTTATTTCCATACAAACTTAGTAGATCGTTCTTTTTTCAAAATCTAAAGATGAATTTCGACAATAATTCGGCATTTTTGGCTTGGGACAGAACGTGTATTTAATTATGCACAATGTGTCAAATAAAATCACTTTCGAAAAAACTGAGAGTTAAGCCCTTTTACCTAAATAGGGTCGATATATATATTAGTGTGATGGTATTTTTTATCGATATTGAATGAAATTCCATGGTTTTCTTTGCTTGTTAATTCATTTATTTGTATAACAGAGCGGAATTATCAAAGGATACTTTCTCTGCTTACTTTGAACGTAGATAGCGCCTAGGAAAGAATAATAATTCGAGAGAGGATGCGGTCGTGCGTGAACAGATAATGTTTGGAAATATAAGCAACAAGTTTGGAGAAAAATGTATTTCTTTTACTTCGTATTTTATTTAACTAAATTCCAGGTAAAATATCGTTTTCCACTTGCTTGGATACGCCGCATATTATTAAATAGGTATTGATAAATGAACCTGCGTACAGATTACAGCCTACGTGATGTCGATTTTCGCGAGTACTTTTTGATATCGCATTTCAGAGTATCGTAAACTCGACTGTGTATTGAATGTGTATTTTTTTACATATTTTATTGTACGCGTTGTGCTGAAAGAATTTACTTATTTCAAATGATTATTGTGAAACATTAGTAAAATATATCGGTTAAATATTATTTTAAAAAAATCCTTTTTTGTTCAGTGTATTTCTATTCTATACCTGCAAGATAAATTACAGTGCGTATTGCACATTCCAAAGTATCTACATACGACGTTTTCTTTGCTTGTTCTGAATTTGAAGCACCAGTATTTGACACGTTTTCAGAAGCATCACTATTTACTCGTCTTGATTATACCTGTATTTAAAAAGCTTAGAAGGCTTTTCGTTTGTTTTTCTTCTTTCTCATTTTATGGAGTCATCAAAAGTATATTTTTTTGTCATTTACGAGTGAATACTTAAAAGATTGAAAACCTCATTCCAAAAAAAAAACCTACATTGAATAAGATCACTGATAATTTTTAATTTACTTAATTTCTCACAGAATGGCAGAAAAATTTTGCGAACTAGTATCGGTTTACGAACCACCGGTTTAGTATTTTTTTGCAAAATGATATATCGATATAATGTATCTTCCGACATTGTTTTCAGTGTTATACTGAATTATGTTGTAACCTTACTAGAAAAGACTATAACAGGAAAATTACACTATGTTATATATATATATAATACTTGAGGTAAATAACACCAAAACGATTATGAAAAACCATATTAAAAAGTGCCATTTTTGACATAGTGTACACTCGAGTCTCTTTTTACACTATTTCGAAATTCGATTCTTAATAAGGTTTAAAAATCTAAAAGGAATACAATATGTGTTATTTGTATTTGAAAATAGTGAAACACATGAAACACAAAATGTTATTCTCATTGAAAAATGTCTTTGGTTTTTATGTTCATATATTTTTTTACTTGATAGTCTCTAGAACGTATCCCCCGTGTAAAAATAGACTAGGGTATAGTATCCTCTCCAGATACAGATGCATATACAGAAAACACAATACAATATGGTGCTTATGATGTCACAACGTAAGCACAGATAAATTAATCACATTTATAAAACCAAAACCAACGTTGTCTGAATAGAAGCAGTAATTTTTTTTTATAATAGAATAACTGCTGATAGAATAAGTCAGGAAAATTAGTAAAGAAAAGTAAATGACTGGAAGAGTAAGTATAATTATAATCCAACTTAATAGCTATATACACAACTACCCTTCAGGTTTTTCTAGTTATAGCTTTGTCCTCTAGTCCTATATACAAAAAGCTTTTTATATCTCTCGTGATATTGCTTTTAAAGTCAGCTTTGGGGCCGAATGCTTACTAGAGTTATTCAAATTCCTTTTTGAAAGTTCTAAATCCATTGCATGTCCTCACATAATTAGTATACTCGTATGTGAGTCTTTTTTCCTTGAAGACAATAATTGTTGTCGTTTTTTTAAATGATTTAAATGATGTCACTTTATAAATCAGAAATTTAATTGTGTTTGACAATGATTTAGATATTTAAGATAACAAGACAGCTGTCTTAGAAAGTAACGGAGATTTTATCTCTTAAGTCTATTTGTAAGTCTTAAATTTATATTGATATATTAAGATTCTTCAAATAGCCAATTCTTTTGGAATGTACATAGACTTCAAGATGTTTTATTTTGTTTTATTTCTTTTTGAGATTCATTAGTACACGGTCATCTAAATATTCATCCATATATAAGAAAATCAATAGAAATTAAAACTATACGTGTAATTCTAGGTTTTTTTTATTCGAAGTATAACTTACGTACCTTATTTATTTAAAAGTAAATTGAATCTATAGAACCTTTGCATAGCGTTTAGTGTAAAAAGATACATGATAACAAAATAAATACGGATTTAGAAAAAACACTCTCCTCGAAGATTGTTTAGACCATTTTTTTTCTGAAACATAGTTGTCAGTCGTACATTATAAATATACAAAATCTGTTCAGTTTTGTTAGGTGTTGGATTTAAACTGGCGACTTACAAATTTGTCATCGAATGATCTGTCTACTGACCTTACTGTACGTAACATTTAAAATCAGAAAAAATAAAAAGGTTAAATAAATATGATTTGTTTACACCTACATCATTTCCGTCAATACACAATTACATTTATATACATTAAAGAGAAAGAGAATTTTTTTTTTATATGGATACAAAAAACAAAGATATGTCTTATACGTACTTCACGATCATCGCCCTATAATAGACAATGGTGTTGACTAATGGAATTGCTATTCGAAGAAAAATATTTTCTATTATATTTTAATAAACTTCTCTTCTTTATCCATCAGACTCTGCTCGAAGTCATATTTGAATATTAACAATAGCTTTTTCTCGGCGTTATATACAATAAGACAAAATAAGAAAATTTTCCGTTGTTAGCTGTCAGTAGGCGGAGGGGTGGGTGATGAAAGTTGGAATGATCGATGGATCGGGAAGTTATTGTTGTGGAAAGTAACTTTTAACACGGAAAAGTGAAGATTTAATAAACAAAGTTGAATTGTGTGTCTAAAAGCAGTGGCCCTAAATAATATTGTGTCAATCTCGAAAGAAAATTCAAGAATATCATTTATACAATTTTTTAATATGCTGCGGACTTACAAAACTCATAAAGCTTCTCAAATGTTATTGTTTTATAAAATTACATAAGAGATACATTAAACCTTCGGTCGTATAATGAATATTGAATCATTTTATAAAATAAGATATTTGAGCAGAACTTAAATAAGCGATATTAAATATTCTAGAAATGCATTAAACAAATTCACATATCACTTTCGTTATGAATCAATGAGCTGATAATGTCATGAGAACTTCATAAAATTGCATATTAACTATTCAAAGGAGAGATGTAAATGAAAATAAGCCTGAAGAATAGTTGTGCAGTTGTCTGTGGACCTGAAAGAATTGTAGCGGCATATCCTTATCAACATTACTCGTTAAAACCTTCACAGTGTGGAGGTCTATAAACCGCCTCTCAGAGTAGACATAGTAAAAATGAATAATAAAAAAATAGTTGTGAAAAAAATGCAAATATAATATTATGTCATTATTTAAATTGTAAAAAATATTTTACTAATTCAATATTTAATACCACATTAATATAATTTAATTGGGTTGTCAAGAGCTATTTCACCTAAATAAGTATTTTCACGAATTGCATATTGATTTTTTTTGGTTTTATGAAAATTGTACATTTAACTATTTTGTATTTACATAAATTTTTTTTTAGTAACTTATTTAATTATTTTGAGCAATTTTCTTTTAAATTGTTATTCGAGGATTTTTCGATATGAAAAACTTTTGAATTGAGCAACAATTTTTCGATCGATTTTCATTCGAGCAACTTGGCGCAACCCGATTTTGTGTTATTACGGTAAATGAAAATAGAAAATCGAGAAAATTTATAGTTCTGTTATGACACTAAGCTCGTACATTTAAGCTTTTTGATACTTAAAGTTTCATCGTCATATTGTGAGAATTTCTTAGTAGATAAAAGAAATATTTTGGTTAAGTTATTAAAAAAATCAG
>JAPMAE010000840.1:5272-17758 GCA_036584705.1 Rhyacophila sp. 25_7 | reverse complement strand
TATGCTCCATCTCGTAACGTATATGGAATTTTAAATAAAGTCTATTTTATGTGGGAAATAGTGTAACCTTCAAGATGAGTGAGGGAGGGGAGTCAAGCTGAATATCTACATGATGTTACATGGAGGGTGAAGGTAAAACAAGTGTAAGAAAAAATCTTACGTAGTTTATAGACACCTCTTTAATGTTCAATAGAATACTGCCTATCAAAGCTGAGTATATTAATAATTATATAAAATACATATGAGAGAATTGCTCGCGATGATTCACTTGATAGTACGCCATACCCTTGACCCATGAGTCGTGAGCTTGAACCACGTAACATGATTCAGGGCATTTGATTTATATTAAGGCATTTGATTGATACAGTATTAAGGCATTTAAGGTTACACATACATATTTACAAACCTTATGTTACACGTTGCAATATACTCTTTCACTTTTATAACCTACATTTTTAAATAAATGACTAGGAAGTTTTTTATTCATTTACCTAGAAATCGAGTAGATTTTCGAAGCAAAAAATTGAATGAGCAAATACTAATAGTTATTTTTTTATTACAAGGTTTTTCCGATATTCGAAATGTAACACACACTAATACTGTATCGACGGTAGAATAAAAACTGAGCGATATTTTTCAATATAAATATTTAATCATAAAGATAATGAGGATATATAACTACCATATCGACATATTCCCGGCAAAAGATCGTAAGCCTAAAAAAGTACTTTACAGGAGGAGGGTTTTATTTATGGTTCTAAGGTTATTTTAATAAATAAATTAAAAATTATTTTGTAACTTAAGATACGTGTTGATGAAAGCTTAATACCGTGTGGAGCGCGCAAATATCTATTTTTAAAGGAATCAATAAAAAACGGAATTCGTGATATTGCCGCTTACGATCTTCTGCCGGGAATGCGTTTAATTGTTTTAATTGAAGTTACAATGTTATTTTATATTAATTATGAATCTTCTTGTGTTTTTGAATGTCGAGTATAGTATACTAGAACGGTCACCAAACTACGGTCCGCGGGCCGAATTCGGCCCTCCAAACATTTTCATCTGGCCCCTATTATATTTGTTTACAGATGCATTACAAATTGACGTTCTAACATTATTCCAATAAAAATATTTCTTAGATGCCCTTATGTTTTTAAAAACTTCAATCCGGGCTGTTTCTCAAAAAGTTTGAGGATCCATGGTATAGTACAAAGATGGGGACATTTTCACGCTGGAAGGACACGTGTATTAATTTGTAATCCAATACGGCTTTATTGAACAAATGACGTAAAGTTTGCTGCCAGTAATCCTCTTCCAAAAAACAAGGATTCTAATAAAATTATATAATTCAAGCAAGTCGTAACATCTTCTAGTAGCGAAGATTTTATTATACGATTCGATCATAAGTTCACACTGAAAGGTCACCAGTCTCCTATTTATTGTATAGTAGAATCCAATGATCAAATGATAATTACCGTACAAGAAAGGAGTAACCAACCTTTTTGAAGCTCGGAGCTACTTTTGATTTTCGTTTTCATTGCGATCGAATTCCAATAAGAATGATATAAGAAATGTTATTGTAGCTTTTTTTAGTCCTTCAAATTTAACAATATATATTTTAAAAGACAAAATATCCGTAAGGTTCTTAAAATAAACCTCTTCATTGACAAATAATCACGAATCAAATAAAACCAATTTGTCCTACGACCGGAATATTTTTTTTTTCGTAAATTTAAAATATGAAAATAATAACTATTTTCAAAATTCACAATCGTAATTGAAATCAACCAAATTTTGCTTCGGGATCGACCGAACCCTTACCGTACAGGCTTGACGATGTTCACAATCTACGTTTTGTTATGGGAATCCAGATTTGTTCCTACCTTTTACAATCCATTATATCAATAGAAATTATTTCGCTTAGGAGAATAATTATCTCATGATATTTGAGAATGATTAATGATATTGTAAGTTTCACTTAAAGCGATTTTATGATTGCATAATTTAACCATTTCATCAAATTATTATAGATGAATAATGATAGTGTTTCATAAAATACACGTAGGCGCGCTATATAGGTACTTGATAATAACTGTCCATTACGTTCGACTAGAACATTTATTTAGGAATGATTATTTTTTGCATATAGGTGATAATGAAAAAAATATGATATATTGCAACACTAATATTATTAAGTTATTATTGGATATACACGTAACTACAAAATCACATTATTTTATTTCGTTAAAGAAGCAATTATCCTCATAAAATTTAACAATATAAATATATGTATGTATTGCCTTCAATATATAGTTAATATGCCTCTGTATGAATTGTTTTATATTTTCTGTAAAACATCTTAAATCTCGTTATAATGAATTCCAAAGTAACGAAAATATTTGTATCCTGACTTTGTTTGTAGAACTAGACGAAACGTTCATACAAAATGAACAAAAAAACTCGCTTTAACAAAATAAACATTTCAGTGTATAAAGTACGTTGTATATTTAACCTGTACAAGAGTATGGACGCCTATATGCGTCCACACAAAATTTGCTTCGAAGAAGTATAAATGTATATGACGTCAAGCACCAAGCAATAAAACATTCACATATATTATGTATGCATCAAATAAAAACTATACAACAATAGTATTACATAAATTTAACAAAATTCAAAATTTAAAGTTAGATTAATGAAAAAACTTTCATCTAATTATGCAACCGTAATTAAAAAGCTCACCGTGGAGAGTTTAACATGTTTCGACATTGTTGACGTTTTTGAATGATCGTATATTGTGGGAGGACTGCTTAAATAAAATTTTCTCTTTATTCAATCTAACAAATTTCCAGTATAACAAAGATTTTTACTGTCCCGCAAAATTGACTATAATGGAATTTAGTTTGTATAGAGTATATAGAGTGATATAAAATGGGTCGGATTTTAAAAATCTCTGAAAAGTCTCCGTAAATACGTTAGAAAAATGTACAACAACTTTTTATATTCTATTGGACATACTTATTTGTAAATTTGTCATTTTTATTGCATCTTCAATACGACGTTGTAACTTTACTAATCACAAAATAATCCACCAACATATAGCTAAACATTTAGATAAGCACATCGATATTTGCATCTTTCGTATTATTTAACCATATTCGTTTTAACGTTTCTGAAGCTTTCTCTGTAATACTAAAAAATTGTATATTGAAAAAAAGAGAAAAAGTGAAAACCTTTTTTCAAAAAATATGATTATTTACGTTGGCATTATGGTAATAATGAAGTTATAACTAAATAGAGTAGCAGAAAATTACTCAAAAAATTATTTCTTGAATTGGGAATTTCTCGAATAATAATTTCTCAAAAAGAAAATTGCTCTAATTGCTTAGTTATTTTTTGTAACTTAAATTACTGGCAATTTTAATCTGTAGCAAATCAAATCAGTATAAATTTTGGCACGTATGCAAAGTCTTAGTGAATTATAATTTTTATCACTATGTATCACAAAAACTGGTTCAAATCGACACCGTAAAAGTTGAACTTCTATATGTAGTATATTCGTATATCAAGTGACTTCGTACATACCTAATTGTATTAGGTTATATAATCTATAAATCGTACTCTTACTTCCGGCGATTAGAATTGAAGCCTTAGAATGAGCCTGTACTTATAACAACTACTTCAATATCCGACACACTTATTATTTCATTATCTTTTATTATTGATGAACTTTCTGTGAACTTATAAGATCGTAGTTATAACATGAAAGTAGTGAAGGGTTTTAAAATGTATTTGCATGTTTCATAGAATATAATAAGTACATATGTAATATTGGATTCGAAAGCGTTTATTTAATATCATAATGTTCTAAATATTGTAACAAATAACATTTTTCTAACAGAGTTTTATAGGAAACAAAATTCAACATCATCTGACAAATGTTACTCGATATGAAGTGCGCAAACGTCATATGTCTTGATTAATAAAGAATTTAGAAAATTAAATAAAGAATGAAACTAGAGTTCAAAATAGGTATATAATTATGGAAAATAGCATGAATAACTTTCATATAAAATGCCATTACCATAGTATGTAGTTAGATATGATTTTATAACACCGACATATTAAAAGGGTTGCTTTCAGAGAAAACACAATCCTCTATTAACAGTCCACAAATTAATATTTACTCTCAGTATATCTCTTTTTATCTCCTTACGTAGAAGACTATTATTTCTATGCTCTCCAAGACTATATTAATGAGTTAACTTTCGCCCTGAAGGAAGAATCTCTATTAAAAATCACATTCCTGAATATCTACATCAGTCTATGTGAAAAATTTATTGCCTCAGTCACACATAAAAGACTTGAGAAGTTCATCTGCACTTTATTATTCAAAGCATTGTATTCCAAGATCAAAAACCTCAAATAAGTATCTGGAACTGTTCTATTTTCTTCCCTTTATTGTTATTTATTTCAATATCTGCTCTGAGAAGGAACACATGAGACCTTCACTGCGTAATGATTGTTTTTACAAAAAATAATTGTCAATTATTTTACTTCATGTTCTGGCTGCAAATACGAGTATATAAATGAACAAACGTTTGAAAATGTGTATGGTCAACAATGGGATCGAACTTATGACCCGAGATCACAATCAAATAATATTCCCTACACCTTAATTCAAGGATCACTAAACTTTTTGAGAAACGGGTGTCGTCAAATTTTTTTAAAAAATGGGGTGGGATGACAATATTACCATTGGAATCTTATTAGATTGTATTTATGTACATAAAATGCAAACAAATAGATTCGGTAATGGAATATTTCAATTGAAATGTACATATGGAAGCTACACGTTTTGAATAAAAAGGAAGATGATACTATTGTAATTATTCGAATTATTAGACTTATTTGTTTCATATTTTAATATAATATTAAGAAAAGAGAAATATTTTGAAATTTTATGCAGTGGTTATTTTAATATATTTTTTTTCTCTTTGGGAAATCGAAACTGGCCCGCAGATCGTAGGTTGGTGACTGCTGTCTCAAAAATTATATTCTATTAGGAAATACAGTAATATAATAATTAAAAAAATCATTGCATTAAAACATTTATTTGACACATGATATTGAATACAACATTCATTATACAACATTTAAAGTATAAAAGACATTTTAAAATAAGCTAGTTTTGAAAAAAAAATTGTAAAAACAGCAGAATTATTTACTCTCTTCACTAATTCCAATAAAAAAAAATGCAAGAATCATAACAACACTATCATATGTTTATGCATTCAAATTATGTGTTTTTTAATAAGAAGGACAATGAAAAGAAATATATAAAATCATTCAACAAAATTATATTTTTTTACTTCAATCAACACTATCAACATGTATGATAAAAGTAAATAAGATTATTATAGAAATTATACGTTTCTGTTAATATATATTATATCTATATAATATTTAATGTGATGAGTGGAAAAATGATTGCTAGGGAATCTTTTTACCACTTACCAGATCAATCTATTGTATTATTGACCTATATCTTCATATAAGAATATAATACAATAGCGACTCTTACAAAGACAATTAATTGAAGATATTGAAGTGTTTTTTCTCTTCAATACATTGATATATAATATTTTGCAAGAGTTTCTATACAAATACTATTAAATATAGAAGTAAGGCAATTTATTTGGTGAGGGCCAAATTATTTTTAATTTCCAAAATATATGTTAAATATAATTAACATTTTATTATAATTTTATGAAAGTTTTAATGAAATTACAAACAAATTTCATTAGTTTCCGAAAATTTACCAAATAGAAAACACCGAAACACACACATAAAATATTTTCATTAGACTAAAATTAAGCACACCAAAAGATTTTTTAAAGTGTATTTTCAAAAAATAAGGCAGATTATAAAAATCGCTTTTTTACAAACGTCAGTTTGTAGAATTAGTATTCACATCTTTTGTACGCTGACCGGATTATATGACTCATTAGTAGTGCCATAACAAAGTGATATTTATAAACTGCTTAAAGATGAAGAATTAATACTAATACGAGTACACACATGAGTAGAAACCCAACAAACGTGTAGATATATATATTTATAGTCAAGGGTGCTCTATAATTCCCCATAATATTCAAAATTATTTGTATCTTTAGGTTTTAACATAGTTAATTGGTACCCTCATAGTGGTCACAATGTAATTGACAAATATTTTTTTTCATTTCGGAATTTAATTATAATAAATAGAAAAATTCGCATTTCTTAATAATAGTAATATTTTATTCAATTTCAATTGTCATGTTATGGAGTTGTGTTATAATAGACAGTATTTATTTATTTTTCTTATAATACATTATAATGATATCTGTAGTCAGTTAATATATAATCCAATGATAAGTCATACTATTGCTCAAAGAAGAAATGGTGATAACACACCAATATATTTGTTTAGTGTGAAAGTAAAATAGCAATTATTGTATATATATATGGTATTACCTTGTATTCCAGCAGATGATTGACTGGATGGAATGAACATGCTGTTAATCTTGATTTAATATTATGGGCATAACACTTTCCTTAATTCATTAATATAGTTAATAGTTTATAACAAATTTTAATAAAAAATAGTTTTCTAAAATTACACTCCTCACTGTGAGGCTTACATACTCCATTAAATATGAAAATAGTTAAATAGAAAGCATGTAGATTTCGAATGCTTGACATAATCTTAAAAAGAATACTTGCCATGGGTGTACTGGCAGAAAACAAAAAAAAGTCTTTACTCATAGAAGCAAAATGCTTTAGATCATTATATTTTTTTTATACCTTAATAATACGTGTCAGTACACTGTCTGCCGAAGTATTTTTTCTTAATTTGTAGCCAAAAATGCTAGATTAAAAGATAAATTGTAAAACTATTGAAAATATTTTTATCTTGAAATAGCCGGTAATCAATCTGACAAATTCGAAAAATGCTTTGGTTGTTAGTTTGTATTACTTTGGTGTTAAATAAAAAAAAATATAATTTTTTTTTCTCAGAGACATTAAATTGAAACTTGAAGAAGATTTTAAAAAGAAATATTATAGGATTTCGTCTTATTTTACTTTACATGCTCCTGAGCAGCGAGATATGTAATATATTTATAAATAAATAATTATCTGTCATCTCATAAGGTAAAAAGTGTGATGTGAAAACAATCCAAGAAAAAATAGTTAAATAAAGAAGTTTTGTCATATTGAAAAAAATTGGGTCGATAATTGAAAAAAGCAATAAAATAATCACAAGCTTGACTTTTGCCAACGGTCATTTTCATATCAGTCATCATTAACAAAATTTTTTGGAGCAATGTTAAGATAAATATACTACTTGGGGTCTCCTTTATGTTACTGTATGAAATTTCAATTTGGTTCAATGCACCATGCCAATTAAACAATGCTTGAACGAAGAAGAGAAATAATGATGGGCTCTCTAAAGTCATGAACTTTAAATAAAATGCCAATCACTATAAAGCTGTACTAATACGAGTATACTAATCTCTCCATTTACCATGATCGATTTCACGAAAACGTCACCTGAGTAAGTGGAGCAATGGATAGTTGTATAAAAATAGGCATCAGTTCGATATACTCAAATATTTTGCTGTCCGTGTGGTAAAGTATAGTGTGAAAATAACGTTTACTATTATAGAATTATTCAAAATAGTCCAATATCAAACGTATGAAATATACTATTTTGTTGATATTCATGACATGAACAATTAGTCAGAGTCTGGCACTTATTCACTCGTTTTCAATCTTCAAGAATGAGTCCAAGCAGTACCATCTGAGTTTTTAGTCCTCTGCAGATTGACTCGAGATCCAATATAAATATTTATTTTTTTGATTGCATTAAAATAAATTCAAGTAGCGAAAAAGAGCATTAGAGAGGTAATTAAGTCAGATCATTCAAATTGTACAAACACAGCTTTATGATGTTCAAGTAACAGAATACAGAGATTGAATAGCATTATTAAAAACTCCCGTGTGAAATCAAACATTGTTGAAGGCAAAGCAAAATTAACACTATCTATACCTGAATATTTGATAATGTTGTTTTCTCCGTTGCTATATGTCACTGGAAAAATGATTTCAAACTCTTACAACAAGAGAATATATTGTATGTACGTGAATTGATATTTTTTATTGAAGAAAATGTATTTATCAGATTGAAATATATTTAGACTTATTCATAATATGCTCAGGAAAGCAAAATCTCAACCTGTGCAATGACAAGAAGACAAATCTCAATTATGAATCGAAATCACCCCTTCGTCAATGATAGAATGCACAGAATGCAAAACAAATTGTTATAGTGTGTATGGTATCAACCGTATGATTCACAAAATTAATTGTTATTCACAAATCGTTTGAATAGACCACACTTAGAGATTATAATTTATAGATTACCGCAGAAAAATTTTCTGTGTGTTGAAATATCAAATCATACATTTACGTTGAGGTAAATAATATTAATTTCATAAACTGGAATCAAATATAACTGTACAGCTGTATCACGAGTTCATTGAAAAACAATGAAAAACAATTCTATCAATACATAAGTCACTCTTGTGGAAATTGTTTCTAAAAGTAACAGTGACACGATCTTTACTCTGAGAATTGGCTTGGCTCTTTCAACTAAACTAGAAACACTGTCAATCTTACATCGTTCATCAATTTGACTATCAAAAAGGCGCAAGAGCAAATAATCAACTATACCAAAGATAATAATATATATAAGAATCAGTCTTTGTATGTGGACAGGTTTATGTTATACTGAAGGTTTAAAAAATACAAAAAATAAATATACCTTTGTGAACAATCAACTTATGGAGGATTTCTAATATCGACGGAAATGTTCTTGATTTTATAATATTATTGGTAATTGAATAGTTAACAAATTTGTAATATTTAAATTAATAAAGTTGGTTAAATATAAGAAACCATAATGAAAAATATTTGAATAATTCCATCTAAATATGAAATTAAAGAAGAATAAAAAGTCGAAAAAGGGGCACCCATAGTAAGCACTAAATACAGATTAATATAAAGTGATAAAAAAAAATATAATACTATAGAATGATAACGAATTCTACCTGATCCAGGTTTTCCACTTTGAAAATCAGGAATACTAACATCACACCCATCTTAGAGTAGATAAAATGTTATAGATTATATAAAATGAGACGAAATTGAATAATATTTTGTGTTAAAATAAATATGAACACCGGATTAGTCTGAATGGCGAGATTCTCAAACTGCAATATGTTTAAAGTAAAACTCAGTTATGATATTTCATTTAATACAACCAAATAGTTGGCTCTGTGATTAATTTCTACATTTTATATGTTAGACCGGA
Source organism: Rhyacophila sp. 25_7 (assembly GCA_036584705.1). Lineage (NCBI taxonomy): Eukaryota > Metazoa > Arthropoda > Insecta > Trichoptera > Rhyacophilidae > Rhyacophila > Rhyacophila sp. 25_7. The sequence goes on along the minus strand of JAPMAE010000840.1, from coordinate 8,343 downwards.
TTCAGTTGATTGTGAACAACATTGGAGAATAATATTTTTTATATAGTATTAAGGATTTCTTTGAAACTCTGAATCGAGGAAGCTTTCAAACCAGACGTTGGTTACTAAAGAGGTGAAGTACATACTTAGGGATAATATTTGCAACATTCGTCTCCTTAACCTTTATAAGATTTCGTGACAACATTTTACACATAATCAGAGTTTTGTATACTATATTTCGATATTATTATTTTATAAATTAGTGAAAACATTTAGGCATACAGTAAAAATATTTCTCGATAAATTTATAAATATGTGGTAAATGAAATTCTAATGGCAAACATGATATAATATAAAGAAAACCTTCAATATTCCAACAAACTATTATTTATGTATTTGCATCTAGAGAATGAATTGAAATAGTAATATAACTTTAGATGAAAAAAAATTAGGGAAATGTTAATAAAACTAACTGTGATTATTGTATTTCATAATTTAAATAGACAACAAATTCCGTAAAATACTTGTACTTGTTTTTGACAATGACAATAAAAATTCGTACGTGAAATGACGACTTAAAAATTAATTTTACTATCAATAAATATATAATTATAATTTGAACAGTTTATGAAATGAAATGAGGTATATTGTTAAATATAGCAGCATGTCAATGGGTGAAAATGATTTATGGTAACAAACAACGGCTGTAACTTTTTATGTGGATTTTTATGAATTTTCTAATTTGTCATCGTCATCACTGATATTCATTCGCACGCATTCTGTAGAAGCAGATTGTGAATTCAGCAAACTGAAAGTATATAAGGATCAGATTATATTTCACTTTGTAAAAATGGAAAAGAATACATTAGGCTTCATAAGTAGAATAGTACAAAGAGCAATATCAAAAAAAAAAAAAATGTTTAATAGTTCATTAGTATTATCTTATAACGAGTGCTTAAAGTCAAACAACGTTATCTACAAAAATGCGTTTTATTTTTTATCTGTGATAATGTTATTTTATGTTCTTGCCTACATAATTGTGAAACGGTATGTCAATCTTTTCTAATTTCTTCTTAAATCATTTATAAAATTTAAAGTTAATTACATAAAATTGCTTTTGTTTAATATAAAAAGACTGTACAAGCTGTTAGCGTTCTTGTCACAAGAAAAATCCAATTATTAACAACAAATTATAACATTTAAACATGAGGTTTTAGATAAACATCTCCTTTGTTGAAAAATGAACATTTTTGGCTCTCCCGTAAAGTTTCACTTTTGTAGATAACGTTGATTGACCTTAAGCCCTCGAATTGTATCTTATGCATTTCCAATAATCATATAGCGGTTGGTAAATTGTCAATAATTAATCTTCATTAAAATCTATATGGAATCCTCTGTGCTTACTATTCAACAGGAAAACAGTTAAGATTCATATGGAATTTCGTATAGACTATTTTAGAGAAACATATTTTATTCAGTTACTCACCTTGGATCTTGAATATTCTGTGAAGAACACCATTGAGGCCGGTTGGTAAGCTTAATATTTATTGAAGAAAACGGTAGACATTTATCATTTTGTTTAGAAACATCTTGTTGTCCAGAACAGAAGTTCGTATTATAAATTCTGAAAAAATAAAAAAAAACTTTCAGTTAACGGTTTGCTATATCGATATATGTGATTCGTTATAAAATATATTCTAAATAACTTTTCGAGTGATTTTTTCTTTATTGATAATTATATAAAGTCCAAAGTTTTCAAAATCAGGTACATATATCACTTGACAGACAAACACATAAATCTATTTTCAGCCGTATAACGTATAAAAATAAAGAAAAAAATCACTGGAGTATCCTCTCTCAGCAAAGAATACTGTATTCCATTAGATATTTGGTTCATAAATCTTAATTGTATGTTTTACAAGTATAAATATATCTCCATGTTTTTTAATACCTCTTATATGCAATAATTTAAAAAAATGCTTGTAGTGAAATACCTGTTGCTGTTTTGGCATGCAGCTGTCATGAGCGGTTTACTCCTCATTATCATCTCTAACCAGTTGTCACCTTTTTTTTCAGATGATGAAGATTTGTTGGGCCCCTTTAAGCCCGCGTTTGACGAGGGCCTGCAAAAATATTTTAATTAAAAATACAGCAGTATATAATTGTATTCATTCAACTTGTATATGTAATAAATTAAAGATACACTTCATTTGAAATTGTATTCATACTATTTTTAACATGTTGACTGTCAAATTTTCTTGTTAAAATTATTTTTTAGCCGATCATTTAACACTGTATCAGTAATATGGATTGAAATAGCACTTTTTTATTTAATTTATTCTTAGAGTTTATACATGTTCTTATCAAAAATTTCAAGTTACTTTAAACGATGAGTTACTTATAGTGTTAGCTAACCGACTCATTATCACTAATTATGGCTGTATTACAATAAATGAGGGGCATGATGTAAGTTGGTAACCCACAATGAGACAATTCTGTAATAATCGCAGTTGAAAGTTTTTTACATATTAAAAAATATACTGAAAAAGTAATTTTGAGGTTACCGAGATTACTTTTAGGCACCTATAGATTTTTCAAAACAAATAAATTTGAATGAGGAAGTGTAAAATGGTTAATAAATAGGCTAAAAGTCAAGTAGAATGTAATTCTACCTGAGTATGGGTTACCAACTTTCTACACCGCACCCCTCAAATATATAACAACGGAGAATTGATATATTACTTACAATGGTGTAAATTGTACCAAGGAATTGGTATGCTTGTTGCGATGAAACTTGAATGAGCTATCACTAGATAAAGTCGTCGCGCTTTTACTGCAGCTCGCTGTGTCGCTTAGTAAAACTTCTTGAGTAATGTCCATAGCTTCCATGTTGCATTCAGAGTTGCCATTTATCTCGTTAACCAAAAACTTTAAGGAAGCTGTTGACAATGAAGAAAATGACAAAATATTAACAATATTGATAATATAACACTTAATAACTATCTGATGGTAATAAAAAGTTTGAGAGAGAGATGTAAATAATTAAAAACTGAAAATATTCTTTCATATGTATATGTAAAGAGATATTCATC
>JAPMAE010000839.1:0-10410 GCA_036584705.1 Rhyacophila sp. 25_7 | reverse complement strand
ATGAAGAAAATTGCTTAATACAGAATTTATTATCTCAAAATACATTTTTTTGATAAAAATATTTTCGTTATTATTGTGCCGGTGTTTTATTTGATGAATTTATTAGACAAATTAGATATTATTAATGAGTATGCTGTATATATATCGACTTTAAATTCACGATTTTTTTATGTCATCAAAAATATTTAGGATTTCTTTGTTGTGAACGACTTTTAACATAACATTATTTTAATCCCAAAAAATATTTTTGTCTCTACGATTACTTATTTTAAAACATTCAGTACATATTTGTTCTGCACAATTTTTGCAAGCATTGTAAATCAAAAAATGCTGTACATTATTTTATGCTTACAACTCTATTGTTGAAATAGATGAAATTTAATATTATATAACTATCTCGTAATGATATTGTAATAATGATTTGAATATGTTCCAGTAATGCAATTCACGCTAGGCGTCTTTATTTTGGGCTAAAAGGCTATATGCAATATCCTACGATAATTGAGTAAATTCAAAAGAAAGGTAAAGTTAAAGGAAGCGTCTGAATAGTGCTGCGTAAGCTCTGAATTCACTTTAATACTACGGAATAAGGGTTTTTGGCTGGTCCAACTTTTTGACCGTTGGGATTTTGTTTTTTCCATTATCAATGTTTTGTAACAAATCAATTTTTACCGTAAACGGTGCGGTTTGTGATACCATTTTTGTAATATAAAAACTTCTCATTACACGGATATTAGTTTTGTATAATCAGATTAATAAAATTTCTATATAAGCTTATTTTTGTTCTTCTTAAAAAAGTTGTCTTTTGATATATGTATTCAAAATATTATTTGATTATATGATAAAGTAATTATATGTTCAATAATTTACTAATTTATTTGTTTATTAAAAAATAAAATGATACAATATACTTATTAAATAAGTATTTAATACAAATTTTATTGAAGGGTATTTGCTAATATGCGTGAATAATAAATTAGCAACATTAACCAGAAATCAAAGCAAGGATCAAAACTTCCAGAGAAAGCTTTCATGTAATTTGTTTCGATAATGTTAGCATCCATTTAAGTACACGACCAATCGAGTGCTATAAATATTAAGCTAGTGAACGATCATTATTCAAATGGACTTTTTCTTAATAGCTTTCCCCGATCATTACCCTTGGCAGAGTAATAAATACATTAAAACTAAAAATCTAGATACATCAAGCTATTTTATGTTACAAATTTATTAAATAGAATGGTATCACGCCGTTCAATTTAAGTTCATCATTGAGATTTCAACGTATATTATTTTTTTTCTTTTAACCATGTCCTCTCCAAACCAAAGCATGTGGATCTCCACAATGTGAAGATTGTTTTGATAGTTACTTTTTTACGAGTAATAATCGTCAATTATTAACTCAACCGTTTCGGGTTCGTGTCTTGGCTACAAAACATATGAATGAACATTTGTAAAATGTGTTACTACCATGGGCCTCAAACCCGTGACCCTCGGCTAGTGAGTCGGGTGTTATTATCCACTCACCTACGAGGGAAACTATTTATACAATCATTAATAAAAAAAATTAAAAAATCGTACACAATTGCAACCATTATTTGTATAATCTGAACATAAATTATAAAATGTTAGGATATAAAGACACTTTTGTATATTTTTTAATACATTACATTTTATTAAATCCAAACGGTTTACATTTGTTTAGGTATCTAAAGGTTGAATTGAATATTTCTATAGTACTCTATAATGAATTAAAAGCGATTATTTAATATATATGTATGTGTACTCTTTACTGGAATTTGAAACTATGAACAACAATAACAAATCTCACGTGCTGGTGACTTAAGTTAAACATAGTGAGTTTGCATAAATAATATATAATATATGCAAACAAAACATTTTTATTTTATGGCTTGATTTATCAACTAATAAAATGATGGTGTTATATATCAATGAAACACTTTGAATATATAGATTATATTATTTAAACTATTTCAAAATTGTGTACTCAACAAATGACGGTAGTCTTTGGGACATAATTTGGTAAACCACATATTGCAAAAAATACACAATGCATTGTTTTTTACATCGCCTCGTTCACGGCGTCTCTGAATGTGTTAATGACATTCAGACAGATATAAAGCAAGGTTTAAACATTGTACAAGTACTCGCACACCAAGAAACTATTAAATTAGGCCCCATTATGTTTATGTATACAATCAAAGAATTTTAACCTAAGAAACAACAAAACTTACAAGTTTGTGATAATCATTGACAAGTGATAATATTAAAAATTGAGTTAAACATAAATATTTTTTCTTTTATAACTTACCATACTATTACTCGTAGATACAACGATTGCGAATGAATTAATTAAAATAAGCGAGTATTATAAAACCACATTTTAATAATTTTGATTACTTTTTTTTATTTGTATTTATACTCAGTCGCCCTCGTTACGCTTAGCAAGCGGGAGTCACAAGTTCTAGGCCAATGCTGGTCACAACATTTTTCTAATGTTTATTCATTTGTATTGTAGCCAAAAAACGAACCCAAAACGGTTGAGCTAATAATTAACAACTATTACTCGTAAAAATGAATGTTTAAAAAATCTTTACTCCATGAAGATTCCATATGCTCCATCTAGGAATGAATATAAAATTTAAAAAAATACATTTAAGTTTTGATAGAATTTATATATATTTTAGATAAACCCGAGAATGAGATGAGAGAAAAAATCACGAGAGAGAAGACAAAAAAATTTGAGTGCACATGAGTGGAAAGAAAAAACTAAAAACAAATAACCTTGGAAAATATTGCACAGTTGGTTTATAATATGATTTTATTGTAGTTCTATATAATACTAAATATTTTAGGTGAAAATTAATTTTAAAACAATTTTATATTCAACCTATATCAGTATCGCCCATGAAGATATTTCATAACAAAATCATTATATTTTGTAAACAGACCAATAATTATATACACTGAAATTTTATGAAACTGAAAATATGAATACGTTATAAAATTAACTTAAAATAATATATATATATACAGAAATACATTGCTTCTTTTTTTGGCAGAAAATACTTGACAAATTTTACTTAATAAATAAATATATTAGCAAAACTTTAACATATTAAAAGTTTGAATGAGTTATTGATTTAAATATATTTACACAACTATCTGTTTTAATATATCATAATATATAGTTCGTTCAATATTCTATTTATGTTTTTAATTACTATCTGTTAGACACTTCTTCATTATAAATTACAAGTTATATATACATATTTCTAAGATTAACAAACTACTATTTTGTTATCATATCCGCTCCGAAATTATGCATATGGATCTCCAAAATGTAATGATTGTTTTAACAGTTATTTTTTCACGAGTAATAATTGTCAATTATTAGCTCAATCATTTTGTGTTCGTGTCTTGGCTTCAATACAAATGAATAAATATTTGAAAATTCTTATAATCAGCACGAGTCTTGAACCCATGATCCCCGTTTGCTAGATGTACGAGCTATCTATCTACTAGCCCAACGAAGGTAAAACTACTTTTATATGATATAAACTGTTAAAGTTCAACAAAAAAGTAAGTATAATACAATAAATGCTGTGCATCTAAAATATATATTCTTATTACTGAACTTGGTCTTCTCTTCTTCTCAAAACACCATTCAACATTATATATTCATAGAATGAATGCAAATTGACTTAAATATATTACTTTTTTTCGCTGTCATGAACTTTTGAGTAGGGTATTTGAAAACTTTTCTTCACACTAATTATTTATATATATACAAAATAAAATATTTCATATGAAATAAATATATTTTCCATGAAATTATTTTATTAAAATGCATTTATAAAAACTTTACAATGATAGAATATCGTATAAATAGTACGACAATTTTTATTATTATGATGTTTATTAACAAAATATCGTCGCTAGAATGCAAAACTATCGTAAATTTGATTTCTTTAAAGTAAAATTACACTTGCTTCTAAAAGCGCTAAAGATTATGGCATATTTGTCTATAAGATGCAGTGTATTCTATGTACGAGTATGAAGCTAATATATTTATAAATATTTTTTTTCAAATATTTCTCATAAAAATGTATGTATTTTAATATTTCAAACACTTTCTTTCTAAATTAAGTCCAGTATGGAATCGTTCTGCAATAAAACGACGATATTAATATTTCAAAGGGAGAAAATTAGATTAATGAAAGTATTATAAACTCAATTTTTTTTTTTATTTAAGATATTTACATGAACTTCAATAGACGTTTGACCCACCGACTGCCCTAAAATGAGATGGGCGGATAACGTAACTGTATATAAAAATCTTCAGTGTAAACAACTGGAGAGAGGTGGTGCAGTCAGCCATGGACCTGGATATGTTGTAATGCCACATTTTATAATAATAATAATAATACACCACTATATCTGTTTAATTTTATATTACTTATACTATGTTATACTTTTCACTATTGTAAAATAAGTGTTTACTAGAATGTGAAAAAAATAAATGGTTTGTTTTAGATTTCTGTAGCCTAAGCCATCGAATTTATTCTTTCCTCTTTTACAAAAACCATCGTTGTCTCCGGTTTTAGTAGCATTCACAAACATAACTTAAACACAATTCTCCGCCCATGAGTTTCATAATATGTAGGCGGAACATGGTTATGCGAATTCCAAGATAAATCTTGTAAAAACAGAACACAACTCTATTTACTCCCTTGGGCGGAGCAAAAATCGTTCATACTAAGGCTGCGTAACTATTACTTACAGGGGTTTGTAGCCATGTGTAAATGGCAAAAACCAGTCATAATTTAAGGTTTAATTCAAAACAAGTAATATAAATAAATATAAAATAATCCTATTCGTGTTAATGAAATTGTTTTTAATATATGGATTAAACTTGTGAACACAATTCATAAACCCTAGAAATTAGACATCACATATTCTAAACTTCTCCGTAGAGCCATTTATATTAAAATAATTAAATATTCTTTGATTCAAAAATCAAGATTTCTTTAATATTCTTTAGAATTTTATTCTTCAGTATATATTGGATATAAAATTCATTACGTTTAATAATGAAAATGAGTTTTGAAAAATGTTAGTGCTAATACAGTTCGTGCATATATTGAAAACATCCAATTTGTGATTGCGACACAGAGTTTTTCCCTCTCTATGTAACACCATGTAGACATTCAGTTTGACTCCACCTTTCCTCATATCAAAGTTTACGTATCGTTCTACATTAAATACGAATGCAACCTACGAGGTTTCCCAGTCATTTTGCATAGATTTAAAGGTTGCTAAGCAATATATAACACAACTCTGTTTAGGCAAAAAGACTCAACTCTCAGTTTTTTGAAAGGAGCTTTTATTTGAGAATTATAATGTACATATACAACTAAATACACGTTCTGTCAAAAGCAATAAAGCTGAACTATTATCGAAATTCGGCTTAAGAAAAAAGACCGACTGACTAACTTTGTATGGAAAAGGAAGCATTAAGTCTCAATTTTATTGATTTTTCTTTAATAACTTTTTAATTATCAGATCAGGAAAATAAAACACCAATTTACCAGTAATCATGCACTCAGTTTGTGTTTTTGACTAAAAACCATTAAAAATGCGATGGAAAACCATCATTTTCCTAATGAATTGTAGCCAATATATAAACACATTTAATGATACGTATTACAATAGCATTTTATAATTCATTCAATAAATGTTTTGTAACAATTTAATTACGAGTAAAACTAATTTGACATGAAAGAAATGAAAAGAGAAAAACTTTTGTGATTTGCGGTTGCACTCCATGGAACTGAAACGCAGCACCCTTTTCACTGCTGTCGTCCGAGGATGACAACGCAATGCTTAAGAAAAACAATTTTTAGATGAGTTTTCAATGAATAATTGAATATTAAATTAAGCATACACTGAATCATATATAAATATCACTACATAATAAGCATATGGCTACAGTTCTGAAACATGAAATGGTCAGGTAAATAAATAAATGTTTTTAATTTATCGTTGTTGTATCTTTATAGGTATTTTTAAATTCTTCGATTTCTTAGTGGTAAGACTTTTATCTTTTTACCACTAATCAACATGATTAGTGATTAATAATTAAATATCATTACTAACTTATTTCTTGTAATTTTATGATGAATAATAATGAGTTAGAATATTATTCTTGTATCCTGCAGTGTAAATATGAAATAAATAACATTTTTTCAATGAATTGAATAATATAAATCATTATATAAATAAGTAATACTTTTTATTTGCCATTAAAGTTTAACTATAATTATTAAATACTTATTGTTTATTATCTACCAATAATAGCTCTTTTTTAATAACTTTTTATTAATTTCAATTTGTAAATACTTTTGGTGTTCAATTAAGATTGCAATTACTTTCTGAAGTATTTATTATATTTACTTGCATGAAGTTTTTAAAAACTTTGTATGAACTTACATGAAATTTGTTTTAAGTTTTGCTTGAAGTCTTAGTTTTCTTATCGGTAATTTAAGTTTACAATAATATATCATTACTTTTCTGCAGTAACTATTAATAAACTAGACAGTTAGGATAAGTTTGTGTTAGTCTTTATTTAGTTGAAAAACATATATTGAAAGTTTAGAGTTATCTGCATGTAAACTTATGAGAAGCTACAGCGCATATGGCATATATTCTGAAAATAAACCAAATACATTTTAATCTCTTTTTTGATATTTGAGCTGAGTAGTATAAATAGAAAGTTTTATGATATTGCAATTTTGGCAAAATTGAAAATAGTTGTTTGATCAAAACGTATTTAATGATACATAAAAGTATGGAGTATTTTATAAAATTATTTACCATAATTTATATAATCTCTTTTTACTTTACCATTGATATAATCTTAATAAGCTAATTTCGAGAAAAAAATACTTATAAATTACGTATAAATCGTAAATATTTCTTTTATCAATCAAAGGTCTCGGCAATGTTAACGATTAGCATTAAAGTAATACGAGTAAACGTTTTGCATAATTTAAATAGCTAGCTTTTTTATTGAAGTTTTACGTTTGTACAAGATGGTTTTAGGTTCTTTCTTAAAACTTAATAATAACAAAACTGAAATAAATAGTGTTTACATTCAAATATATACGTACGAACATTTAATATTTTAGTGCGTAAAGTATCAGTATCTGTATCATTCAAGAATTTTTGTATACCGAGTATCATTATGTGGTACACTTTTAAATATAATTTTTCTTTTCTTTTCTTTTCAATTCCAAAACATCAATCAAAAAATTCAGAAATTTATATCTAACCAAGTAGTAAAAATTTATAAACAATTTAATCTATTATGTATAATGAAAAAAGTATTATGATATCAAGTCCTTATACTGATTTTCATATTATATTATTATTTAAAATTAAATACATCATTTATTATTTATTATTTTAATCACATTTGCTTAAAAAAAATCATATGGATCATCACAGTGATGATTGTTTTGATTTTTTTTACGAGTAATAATTGTCAGTTATTGGCTAAATCAATCTGATCCATGTCTTGGTTCCAAATATACATGAAAAATACATTGCAATTTTTGCTAACTACATAATTTGAACCCATAATCTTTGGCTCGTGAGTCGGATGTGCTATCCTCTCGCCAACGAGGGCGACAATCATTCATAGTTTGTGTATATCACTAATATTTTACTTTTTTACGACATTTTGGTACTTTATTTTTGAGATTTATTTATACATAAAAAAACAAAATGTATTCCAAATGTGTTTTATTATTTAGTGTCAATAATAAACTAATGATATTGATGGTAACTTACTCTTCTCTATTATAGATTACTAATATTTTAAAAACATTTTTAACATTTTTTTTCAAATTTCATATTTAAAATATAAAACTATATTTTGAACACAGGAAATTAGGCTTGGCTTGAATAACAAAGCGTTCGATATATTTTTATTGATGATAAACAATTTTCGCTTTTGGATGCCTTTTTTTCTTTTTTCCCAATGTGTAAATATCACTGAGGGGATGCTTCGCGCGTGATGAGATTTAACGTGGAAAACAATTTTATTCGAAATAATCTCGATTTATCATTTCGCGGTTGCTCTGTGTTCACCTCGATTTATTCAAAAGGTTTAATTTTTTGGATTGATTTATGTTTCTAGAATAGTACGAGTATCAAAGATAAATATTTGTATGAGATAGGAAAGGCTGTTTAAGTGAAGGATTATTTACGCATCCACTACAGATATATGTACAAAAACAAACATCATTTATTAATTACGTTTTGTAGCGTTAAAACGTTTTGAATAACAAAATAAAAACAGAAAATTAATTTTAAAAAAATGTTCTCACGGTTTTAGTTTAAGTTTTAGTTTAATGTATTTTTTATGTAATTTTTTTTAATAAATAATCAATAAACATGACAACAAAAAACATTAAATTTTAATTTAGAGTATTTTTAAAGATCCCATTAAGTTGTATTCATTTTTTTTTACCAAGATTTTTTTGTAATTAGTTTACAATATATATTGTATAAATCGTTTTATCGACATTTATTCTTCAGAAACTTATCTATAGAGCAAAAAATAATTTCATCGTATAATTAAATGTCAAATTTATATATTTCTTTAGTGGATGTGATAAAAGAGGCATAATATAATATTTTAATGTTTGTGATATGGTAAATTATTTTCACAAGAATCGGTTTTTTGATATGTAAATTACCAAAACTCCTACATACGAAGCATTTTTATTCTTTTTTTTTGTTTTTTTTTAAACTTTCTATATAAATATTAAATCATCACTTTTCATTATTATCAAAACATGGGTTCTTGAAATATTTTAATAAAACCACATTTTTATAAAACACTTCATAGGCATTGTTAAAATAAGAAAATTTATTTAAGTTTTTATGAAAATATTATTATATTTAATTATTATGATTTTATTATTTTATATCGTGGAAATAAAATGGTATTGAAAATTAATAATGACGATTATTTGACAACTTTCTAGCAAAGCCATAGTCTAAACACAATCTCACGCAACCATGGCATTCATATTTTGGCCTAACTTGCGTTTACCAAGATTGATTGAATTAATGTAAAAAGTTTATCGGCAATCACCATATTAGCATTTTTATAATACCAGTATGCATTTCACAGTAATTAATATACATTTATATAATCATTAATAATTAATCACACGCTGTGATACTAAGCATTTACAGTTTATGAACATTAATATTTATAAAACGCAAAAAAAATCAAACGTTTATATTTTTTATTTGCTACAATTCAAATTTATATTAAAAAATATTTTAATTATTTATATAAAAATATGTTTACAAATACCATATGATTCTTTTCTGATTTTTGTATTAAAGTTTTGAAACACTAAACGATTTATCTATTAAATATTATACTAAAAATGTATATATACATGTATAACTGTATCCGTATTTTTGATATTAAATCTGAAAGGTTCATATATTAAAATTTTGATTAATATTAAATTCTGATTTGAATCACTTGATAAAAAAACAATGGTGTATTTTTTGTAAAACACAGAAATTTTTCGCGTTTGTAAAAACATGTCGAGGAATTCGGCAACATTCTTTCGTTCTCCTGAACATTTTTTTTCAATAAACCCAACCTGTCAATGTGATAAATGCGAAAAATATTTGCGCTTATTTTATTCTGCAGTCATAGATTTGGTCCCAAGACTATCTGGGTATTTGAAATGTTCATGTAGATAAAATGGTTTAATTTATCGCATATGGCTCAATAATATATATATATTATCGTACAAGAGATTGATGATTTTTGCTATTGAAAAGAGTTTCACCGATATTTTAAAAACTTTTTTTTTTAAATTAAACCTTATTATTGAATATGTATATATTTCAAATGAATACCAATAAAGACCATAAAATGATGTTAATAAGATACTTTATAAATAAGCAATTTTACAATATTGTTTATTTTGAGAAACTAAAACACATATTGCTTTTTTACGAAGAGTGCATCCTTTTAACAGTTGAATTTCAAATCAACAATTATTGTTGGGAAAATTTTCCAGTTTTGATGATCAAATTTACTATTAAAATCTTTTGTATTGATTTTAACCAAATTACAATAAGCATCAACCAATCTGCATCGAGATATGTCAGATTTGAGGACATCGTAATGATTTTTAACTATGAGTGTAGTCTACAGATTAGGTTAAATATTTATATATAAAAATATTTCATTCATGAAAATGTTTTTTACTTTCCGCTTTATATGTATGTGGTCTTGAGAATGGAAAGATTTTTGTAGTAATTATTTTTTAATGTAATAATTTTTAA
>JAPMAE010000837.1:6511-22847 GCA_036584705.1 Rhyacophila sp. 25_7 | reverse complement strand
CATTGTTTCAGCATTAATAAGCTCATGACATACAGGCAGGTGTAGCAACGCATGCTGGGTTTCAGCTAGTCTAATATATAATCTACGTTAGCCACCTAAAGTCATCAGTACTGATCGAAACTGAAGTAGTTTAGTTTTCAATAATTATTCTATCTCAGTGCGAATCGACTTTGGTGTTTGAACAAAAACCGGATAAACTAGTGGGGTAGTTCTTGTCCTGTTACTACTTCGAGAATACGTGGTGATTTCTTGTTAGTGTATTTAACCAAATAGTGCGACCGCATCTAATGATCTGAACTCAAACTAAGTCCTCTCAAATACATGTCATGTCCCTTAAGCTATTGAACGGTTAAATTTAACCGCCTCACCGACCGCACACGTTAGACTTACTGTAAATCTATAGTGATGCATTACGGCTTTGTTAAGCGTAACTGAAGCCTTAAATCACCATTCTGGTTTGAATGTCAACGAATAACCCTCAATTATCGAGCCCCATGCAACGCTTTATATATATAATATAATTTGCGTAATTTCATATAATATGTCCATATAATTATGGATGTTTTTTATTTTATATCCACTCATAGACAAAGCATTTTTTTACTATTTAACATCATGAGTGAGTTTTTTAAATTACGGTTGCATAATTGGATGAAAGTTTTATCATTAATCTTGCTTTAAATATTGAATTTTATTAAAAGTATGCAATACTAATATTATTAAATGTTTATTTGATACATCAATAATATAAGCGAGTATTTTATTGTTTGGTACTTGACGTACATATACGTCTATACTTCTTCAAAGCGAAGTTCGAGAGGACGCATATGCGCGTCCATACTCTTGGACAGGTTAATGATTTTCTTTGAAATATTTTGGATTTATATTCTGGCCATTGATACAAATGAACAAATATGAGATTTATAATATTTTTTGAAATTGCTTAAACTCTATCTGTGTATTAAATAATTATATTTGGAATATAAAAATACGCCCGATTCAGGTGCAATTTTTATAAAGGTGACAATGACCCATCAAGTATTTCTACGAAATATTCATTTGAATGAGAACTACTCTTTATATTATGTAAGATAAATATTTTAAAAATAATTTCTTTAAATTCTCTCAAGCGTGCTAATTGTCAACTTTATTTTTTTCGTGAGTTCACTATTACCCGGATTTTTTACGACAGAGTTTTATTTCTTTAAAAATGTTCTTGCGATGTATGGTGAATCGATGAAGCATTTATATATAAATACATTGTTGTCTTCAATAGGCTATTGGGTATCGCGTACGCCTAGCAAGCGGGGATCATGGATTCAAGGCCCGTGCTAGTTGCATTTTTTTTTCAATTGTTTATTCGTTTATATTGTTGCCAGGATATGGATTCTAAACGGTTGAGTTAATAATTGATAGTTATTACTCGTAGAAAAACTGTCAAACCAATCTGTACATTGTGTAAATTCATATGCTTCGTTTCACTGGTATGGATAAAATATTAATGTATTATATATATAACTCTTTATGCGTCAATATAGGAACTAACAATTGTTTGAAAAAGAATAGGGTGTACATAGCTGCGTTGATACTCAGATAACTGACGCTGTCATAAATATTCAAATGTTTACATAAAAGTAATAATATGAATCCATTATTCTTTCGTTTATTGTACTTTTTGTATTATTCCCAAAAGCAGATAAATCAGAGAACCTCGCACATTTTCCATAACCGTTATCATTCTCTTGTCGCGTGTTTGTGACGTCGTACATGACGCAAGTTTTATTTTTTATATATTTTTAATTCCATGTGCAATGTGTGACTGTCATTAATCTCTCACATGGGGATGTCCCGCAGCAGCAGATAAGCCTTTCACTATTACGTGCGTCTAAAAATTAGCGCTTTTCACTGTCGACGGTCACGTGACACAGCATATTCCATCGGTGATAGAAATAGTTCCATTCAAATTGATATCTAAAAGGAGTGATAATATCACGTCAGATGTTATCACTTCTTTTCAACTCATTGCTTAACGAACCATCTTTGGTCATAATTTAAATATATAAAGTAAGCTTATAAATTAAACAAAAAATATATAATACGATAGTGCGTTATCGTAACGGATTAGAAAGTATCAGTACCGTTTTACGACTTTCGGGGGCCTCTGTTTTTTTTTCAATATTATCGTTACACCTATTTTGAATAATTTTATAAAAAAAAATGATTTCTTTTATTAGTTATTAAACACACTCTTACATAACATTGTCTTATTTGATACTTCAGTAAGCTATTTTTTATTGGAAGATTCATGGAAAATTCTACAAGACAAGAACTACAAGAATTTCCCAGAAAAATACATCAGAACATTCAAGAATTTTTCAAAACTACAAAAAGTTTTTAGAAAAATCTAATACAACATGATAGAAATATTTGATAAATCTAGAATCTACCGTTCAAAAAAAAATAGTTATACTATAAGGTATATTATTTATTATACGCATAACTATCAATTATATATTTAAATGAAAAACTTGAGTAAAATAAAACAGAACAATAAAATAAAATAAAAAACATTGATAAGATTAAGCTATTGAGTTTACTACATAGAATAATTTTAATTATCATCTGATTCTGTCTTCTGGCGGCTGATTCAACATAAAGACCTAATTTCATTTTAGCAAAATTCTTAATTTTTGATAAGTTTGCTCTCCACAATGCGAAGATTTTTTATCACAGTTTTTTACGAGTAATAATTGTCAATTATTAATTCAACCGTTTCAAATCTTGGCCATAATACAAATAAATAAACATTTTAAAAAATTTGGCCTCGAACCCTTAATCCTCAGCTACGTGGGCGATACTCAATTATAATATTTTCCAATTGTTTCATTTTAGTTTTCCTTGTTCGATATTTTTTCATTAGTTGATATTTTTGACTATATTTTGTATTTGAAGTACATTTTTAGCGTTAGTTTATGTTATATAACATAAATTAACCACTTATGACGAATACAGGCAAAATCCCGTCGTAGAAAACTTTCTAAACTGATTTAATATTCTTTGTAGCGATAATAATTTGTCGATATCCAATATAGAATACTATATACAAAAGCTACCCTGTCATACAATAAAAAGTAAAAAAAAAAAAAATAATTTTATCATGTTCTGAGAATACCCGTGATTTAAATTCAACAGTAATGTTTTTTTTCATATACTCCCTGAGATGAAGCTAATTTAACCCTTACGGTATATAATTTTTTCCTTAATAATTGTATATTATTTGTTCATTTATTATGGCTCAACTATTTTGGGTTCATATTCAGATAACAACTAAAATTAAAAAGAAAAAAAATGAAAAAATATATGACCAGCTACGGGATCCTATCCAAAACTGACGGACTCGCCATCAAACAATATGCCCAACGACTAATTCCTACGGAATATATTTATTTCGTTCAAACTAGTCGTTTTGTTCAATTTTTGTCTTGTTAAATTCGTATGAAAGTTTTGTCTGGTACTACAAATTCGATCCATAGTTATATATATTTATAACAACATTAGCATTTCTTATATCACTTTATTTAAGTAAACCACATATTAGATTTATTTTATGAACGATTATATTGTATAATATTGTTCAATCCATAATTTTCCTACCTATGGTTTATACAACATCAATATTGGCAAAATCATAATATTGATTTGTTCTGCAGCTATTCATATTTCACGGCATCGGTGTTGTGTCTATGATGTGAAGCTTTTGTTTTATTATTTGTTTTCAGTAAATTTCAATATAGGGCTCGCAGATTAATAAAATTGTGTAACGTAAATTCTATGTTTTAAACTTGGCAACGATATTATTTAGTACACTCTTGATGTAAAAAAGCCGTTACAGAATTATGAAAGTATAAACTCTGAGTATTAATCCCTCATAAAAACCAATGCTGTGGAGTCGTGATATTTTTGAGTCAAAAAAAATCGACTTACTCCGACTATTTTTTTTTTTTTAATTACATTACATGTGTCAATTGCCAACGAATGTATATAATTCAGAATTACGAGACTACATTATGTTGGACAGTTCACCAAAGTAAAGCAGCGTTATTTATATCTCGTTTACGTGTATAATGCGTGTTTTATCTTGTTACGTCTTCAGGCATCGTTTGGTGGTTGCATTTATGTGTTCTATCATGAAATAATATTAAATGACTTCTGTTACTAATATTGTGGATGTAGCAAATTATAAAATGAAGTAAAAATCAGAGTCGAAGTTGAAGTTGGTAAATTTTGAATCGACTCCACAGCCCTGAAAAAACTCAAGATGAGGTACGGTTTGATTACTTTTGTTTTTAGCGAGGGCTTAATATTTTAGATATTTTAAAAATATTCAAATTTTATCTGGAACGTTAATAACCCAATGGTAGCAGCGAAAAAAATATATTTTATAACCAAAGCTCATACCACTTTTCTTTTTATTACTGCTTAAAAAAACCATCCTAACATAACCTCAATATTTTTAACTTTTTTTACTTATAAGTTTAGAATATAGATTAAAATAATAGTTTTTTACAAAACTTATATTCTTAGAGCAGTTGAATAATATTATCTGATAAATTGAAAACGACCTTCGAATACAAAAGACCGCTCTCGCCGTTTTATTTTTTTTTAGTATTTTGACAGATATATGAGGTTTGTATAGTTAACCATACACAAGAAATAGAATGGTTTGTTCATGAAAACAATTTTCAGAATGCTCCCGATTACTAGTCCTAATTACAGTATATTGAAATCCAATGTTAGTCGAATTGACTAAGCAATGATAAAAAAGCTTTGGCACTACAATGCTTTCAGATATAGGCCTAGCTAAAAAATTGCTCTCCAAGTTGTACAGTTTCTAATTCCAAATCATTCAGATTGCTTACATTCACACTTACATCTTTCTGATTTTCTCTTGACGTTTTCTTCGTAGCGGTGGAGCGCCTACTGAACTTGATTTTTTAAATTTATAGATTATTCGTATCACACGATACAATCCGTTCAGTTGAGTCTTCCAATTCTAAAGACTAAGGAAATCAATTAAACTTAAAATAAATTGTTTAAAGAGATGAACATCACTATGGATGCATTTTTCGGTATTTTTTAACCGGTACAAGTATTCTTTGGAGTACTTTATTTCTTAAAACGTGTGTGGTCTTTTTTGTTTCACCGCCGTACTTTAAGTTTAATATTTATATAACATTGAAGGTTTCGTAGAAACGTATGTCATAAGTAAAAAAAAACTAAGCACTTCCGCTTTATAGTTCGTATTTGGGCTGTACAGTTATATTGTTTTGAAAATATTGGTTCCTAAGTAATAGATTAATGAAGTATTAAAATATTATTGTATGATATTTACCTATAAGTAATAAATGAACCTGTGATGCTTTTCTAAAAGAATAAAATGATGTATAATATTATAATATATTCTAGCGACAGATTTTAAATAAATTATAAATTTCGAGCGGTTGTTTTTGAGAATATTTTTAAAAATCCCAAAAATTTCTATGCAATTATTTCAGTGCAACTTAGGTTCTATTTTATCTAAAAAACTAAATGCCGCCTTTTCAACGCTTGAATATTGACAATGCTTCTCTATTGTAGTGAATCATAGAACTTTACGAAATCTCAAAATAACCGTTTACTGAGCTTCAAAAACAGATGCTAGCGAAAAATTCTGGGAGTGCGATGATAAGGGAACGTACCATGCAGCCTCTCATTACATCTAAAGTGAAAATGAGGCGTTGGACTTGACTTGTCCATGTGGCTCATCTTCAAGCTGATTGGATTCCATTGTCCCAGGAGGCCGCTGAACACCATATATTGAATGCATTCGGCAGAGTCACGAGACGCAAGCATGACATGGTAAATACAAGAAGTCTAGCCAGTGACAGAGACTCATGGAGGCAACAAATTTTATTGTTTTTACTCGTAGTATATTGTTTTTGTGACCAATTGTGATTGAAAAGCCATTTGTAAATACAACATTTTTATATAAATTTGTTAAAAAATATTTGCCATTATAATACTATGTCATTAGAAATGTCTTAATTCAGTACTGATAGTCGATAGTATACAGCATAACTATTCATACATTCAAGTTCATGAACTATGTACAACCTCACTCAAAACCTCTTTATCTTTAGTCATTCATCTTCAACATGATTGCATCTTTAGTTACATTATCGACCCATCTTATTACCTACTGGAGTTTCTTCAAACACCTTCTTAAGAATTCTAGATTTATCGCATTTTTTAACATGACCCACCCATCTGAGTCTCTTTGATCTCAAGACATTTACTATTTTGGGAATAAATTTCACGTAAAGCTCAGCATCAGTACGGATGCGATTTCTTTGTTTTTCTTTGACTTGTCTAAACATACTCGTAAGTTTAATGTATAAATTAATAAAAATAATTGATACCCATGAAAACATTGAAAGCCTTCGAGTTTCTATTCTAAATCGCTGGAATGGAAATAAACTGTTTTTGTACAAAGCTTTGTAAGCAAAGTTCTCGATACTGACAGTGTGAATATTGGGCAGTGTGGTAGAAAGTAGATTCCATTTCACGAATCAATTCCGGTAGCTAAAGATAAATAAAATAAAACACAAAATCTATCTAGCGACAGAATAAAAACTTTTATATATTCACGACGGTGCAAATTAAGCAATGATTTTTTTAAACACACTAGTTTTATTTGTATGTTTCTTATTTATAAACGAAATAAAGTATTAATTATAAAAAATATTGACGTCTCATCAAGTCTTGGATCGAACATTCTCTATGAGGCAAAATGCATGTTGCAAATAATACAGTATCGTGTTCTGTTCAACGTCCATAAAGTGTTTATTTTTATCGAAAGGTATCTGGGTGGATGGCTATATACAAGTATGTACCATAGTATCGGTATTCACAAGTTTAGAGTTTCATTTCCTGTCAAGAAATGTATGGATTTTTTTATGTGAATATTTTAAAATACGATCTCCATCACAACGTTATTTATATTTTTACTATAAATAGTATTTAATGCAAGTTCACTATTACAAAAAAAAACATTGTTAGCATCTACCTGTGATTTTATCAATTTCGGTTAAAGTCAGTGAAGAGCGTATTTCCTAGTCAATACAGGGTTCGTTGAATTTAATAATTAAAAGTTGAATATGTTTCTTCATTTGAATTTGAAATCAGAACATGGATCAAATTATTTAAACTAATAGTTAAATATTGTCCATAAAAACATATATTAGGATAATCTTTTCATCGTAAAGATCAATATGCTCTATTTCGTAGCAGATAAAGGCTAATAATCCAATAAATGAGGCGTGTATTTCCAAAGTGAACCTATTCTACTTCAACAAATTTGTACATTGTAAATTGTATTTTATACTACAAATGGATATAATAAAAAATACGTAATGTCGACACCGTAAACAGTTTTTTGCCATTTGCCATAAATTTTTTGAAGTGGAATAAGTTCATTTTGGAAATACATGCCTCAAATTATGAATCCGTATTTACCACTCATTATGTACTGAAACTATCCGTTAAAGTGAGTAAAAATAGTTATACATATACGTATGTTCAGGAAAAAACTTCCACTTCATAAGTCTTTTTATTGAAATTAAAGTGAAATCTCTATTTTCTCTCATTTTTTAACTGAAAAATCGTATAATTTTAAAAATAAAATATTATATTCCTTATTTTTAAGGAAATTTGATTGTCAGCTTTTATTTCTTTTCAAATTTATTATTCAATATCGAAAATTACTTCAAATAACCTTAACGGGAAAACTTAAAATCAGAAAGTCATCCGAAACCAATTCGAGAGCCTATCGACAACTCAAAAAAGGGGTTGAAAAAAGAATTCTTTTAGAAAGTTGAGTGAAGTGCGAATTATAATATCTTTTACTTTTGTTATTCATGACCTTACCTGTTATGAAACTTGTGTGAAATATTACTAAAGATTTGTGAACGTTGAATTTGGAAATAAGCTGTAAAATATTCATTTTAATTAAATTAAAATATCAATATAATAAAATATATATCTTGTAAAAAAAAAAAAAAAATGACGATTAATTTGTAGAGTTAGACAAAACTTTTATACAAACTGAACAAAATAAAAATCAATCAAATAATTTCGTTTTAATATAGTAAAAATTTCAGTGTAGTTTAATTAATACGTATATTAAGTACGTGTTGATATTGATGTTTCTAAATTGTCTCATAATATATAAAAATAATTTGCTTACTTTGTACAATTTTTCTTTCATTCGATATAACAAAATCTTAGTCTAATGAAGTATTTATAGGAATTATCATAGAGCGGGACCCAATCTGTATATACTTAAACAGTTCTAAATACAAACAATGAATGTTTTGAGCATACATTACAGCTCAAACTTACCGAGAAAGTAAGAAAGTTAGTAAGTAATCGAAACGTCAACCAAAAACAGTCTCGAAGAAATAGGACATAAGGAAAAAAGTTGCGTGTGAAATGAATAAAACTAAAAATTAATTTAAAAACAGATTAAATAACAATCTGATATAAATATCGTGACGCGTTATTATTTTATTATGCATAGAGTATGATTATGGTTTAATAAAATTGTAGGGATTAAAATAAAGGATTTTTTTTAAATATATACGTCACTAGCGAGTTACATGAAATTGAATATTATGAAAGAGTAAGTTAAAATAGTCTTTTATAAAAGATCGAATAAAGCTCGCATACGGCCAACTAAGGCAGGGTTGCCAGATTTATTTTTGGGACGCAAAAAACACGGCTGTAATTCAAAATTTATTAGGGTAAGAATACCTAAGGATTTTCAATTATTTTGTGAAAGAGGTAGAACTAATTACAGGGAGCGATTATTTTATAAAATGTTGAACAATAGTACATTATTAGTAGTTGAATAATAATATTAATAAATTCTTAGTAATAAAATTAGAAATATTAAAAAAAAAAAAAAAAACGACGAATGAAATCAATGTATTATATTATATATATACAGGTATGTGTTTGATTTTTTTGTTCTCCTGTTAAGTCAATTGCATTTCGTCGCTCACAAACGACTTTTTACACTATTTATCTGCAGAAATTTAAAATATCAACTTATCAAATGTAGCATTGGAGAACACAAGAAGACTGAGCTGTGTCAATAATTCATAGAGGCAATACATGTTGTTCATTTACATTAATATACTTACTTATGAAAGAAGTTGTTCACGGAATTTTACAACGGAATTCAAAAAAATATCAACAAAATTTTTGTACGAAAAAATTGACATACTTTTACAAGTTCAGTGCTTAGTTTTAAAAAATATATTACAAAACATATGTGTATTTAACATTTGATTCTACTAGTACATGCTTTTTTTATAAATTGATCATGTTTTCAAATGCGTATTTAGTTTTTTATTTGTTTTTATTAAGGAACAAATCGTGTAAATTTTATGTTTACATTAAATTCTATATACAGGCAACTTTAGGTGCACTTTACCTCACAAAAACAAAAACGTAAAAATATTGTGATTTTATAAAGATGTTCAAAAGAAAAGTTTTTCAAGATTTTTACTGCAACAAAATTCTGTTGTTAAACCATACTGCGAGTAATTTATCATATTTTTACTGAATAACTTGAGTCAGATTGATGTTAAAAATGATAGTGAGAAGAAACTAAAATATTGCATAATGTCTAATACTTTTATATTCGTCTGATGCAATAAACTACCATATACTTGTACATTTCACTAAAATAAATATGATACTATTTCAGTTAAAAATGATATTTTTTCCGCAGAAGATATTTTTTTTATATTATAACCGAGATTGTTTCTTTCGTATGACAAAAATATCTCAATAGATAAAACCAAGCTTTCTTAATATTCCAAGATTAAAATCTAACAATAGTCTTGTTAAGGTATAGACTTTTTTTTGAAAACAATAGAAAATCTCAAAATTTAACTTACTATTTTATAATTTACTAAGCAAATAAAACTTGTTACAAACATATTACACAGTAACACAAGCACATACATTTTCTTAAAAGCATACAATTATTTACGATATGAAGATAATAAGACGTTAATACTCCTCTCAATTATTTTATTAACCAATTTACGACATGTCCAGTTTTCAAATGCACCTGAAAAAAGCCTGTGAATTCTTCAACCCTCAGATTTACAGAAAAATCAAAGACTTATCTAGTTTTTATAAGTAGTTTTAGGTGTGCTTAAATTTGTATGTAAAATAAATTAGATATATGTATAACGGGTGCGCATAATTGATGTAACTGCCAACGCTGAAATGGCCAATTTTTAGTGACACATACTCGTACATATTAATGGAACAATTGGGTGACCCAGATAATACTTAGCGGTCGACACATTAGGAGTTAAATTGATACGGAACAAAACAGTGTATAAACGATGTGTCTGGTAGCCCTTGGCTAGACTAAAAGCTATCCGGTTAGCTTTTTATACAGAATGCGGGGAATGATTAATACGCACCTTGAAAATGAAGCATTGATTAATAATCCGGAGGTACCCTCGCGTTTTTCGCATGTAATAACGAAAACCTTATAACCCTTTTCGTGATAGATGACGTAAGATTTATCAGGGCACTTAAGTATTAAAGCAATTAATCATAGGGTGAATCACACATTGCTACGTGGAACAGGAAAAAGTTTTTAAGAAGAGCTTCATTATAATCGATATACGTATATATACATTATGTTATTAAATTTATTTGGCATCTCTTTCTCAATAAAAAAATAGACTTACCAAAAAGTATTTGTATTTTTTCAATATGCTGACATACTCGTATGTATCTTGAAATTGTAGTTCGCATATTCATTACATAACTTGACAGGCAATACACTTAGTTTGTTTTTAAAAAATCTAAATCTGTTAACCAATTTTTAGTTTCTAATTTCAAACTGAAAATTAAATTGAACGTTTTTGACATATTTTGCTAATTCACATCGAAAAAATAATATATTGTGCAATCAAGTAAAAGGTAAAATGACATGAAGAATGAAAATGGTTCGACCAATAATAGTGTGATAAATTTTATTTGAGAGAATTTGATTTTAAATACGCACTATGGCCAATGAAAATAATGAGGGGTATTATAAAAGTGATATAATAAAAGCATTATTCCAATCAACTCGTCAATAATACTGAAAATATAAGAAATTATTGAGAATCTTTTATCTACAAATCGAAATGTGTGATCGAAATTACAGTGAAATCTTGAATTGCGAGTAAATTGCATTGAAATGTTTTGAAAAATGAGATTTTTTTTAAACATGAAAAGAAGTGAGGTCTTACAAGCAATTCGTATAGTAAATACACCCGGACTTCGTGTTACATGGCACTTGATTAATTGAATTACAATACAATTGATGAATTGTGACATATTCATGTATAAAATGGTATATATTACACGGTTTTGCTAGCTAACAAACTAGTTTTTTTCATAGAAAATGATCTTATAATGAAAAGAAGATTGAAATTCAAAGAATTACTAAAAGCGTTTGGTCTCTTATGATGAAAAACATAAAGATTTACACGCTAAAAGGAGACAATTGCTTATTAAAGATTTTCAAAGGTAAAATTCAAAAATACTTCTTCAAGAGTCTTCTGATAATAAAACCTACAACTGATGTTGAAAAGTAGATGAATAATTATTGTTGTAAGTAACATTATACAATTATTATCTAAGTATTAAATAAACACATAATTCTATACATTTTTAAATACTGTTTATTGGAAAAAATAAAGGATATAATTAAACATGTATTTTTTTGGAACGCATATAGTGATTGTTTATGAACCTCAAACTTGTCATAGCACGGACTTGCATTACACGATATTTTTTGGAACCATATGACCGTGTTATATGATGTCCGAATGTATACACTTAGTTTGACAAGCGTACGTGATCACAACTGAGCCGATAGTTCTTCTCTTTTTGGCTGAGAGATTGTGGATAATCTTCTTTCTTAGTCGGTGTCAGTCGATTTGGCTCATTCGTATAGTCAACAATCTATACAAGCATCATATTTTGTTTATTACAATATAATGTTGTGGAAAAAAAATCCTACAACTGATTAAAAGAAAACTTATCGCTTTCTGTTTGACGCTGCTTTATGCTTCGTTTCGGAGCTGATATGGTTAAAAGAAAAAGAAAATAAGAAAATCAATACTTTCTTATAACTAATTCCTTTCTTACGTTTCATTTTTAAAAGAAATAAAAAAATGTTGTTTAAAATAATAAGTAATCTTTACTTTTTATAAATAAAATTGAGCACGAATTTATATGAATACACGTTTATGAAACTATAATAATTTGTACATTTGCCAAATGGTGTAATATTGAAAGTGACATTATTATTCTTCATTAAATCATTTTAAATATAAATATTAGTTTACAAACGGACCCTTTTTTGTATTGTAGAAAGCCTACAGAAATCTCATAAATTATTATATTCATAATTGAGAATAAAATATTACTATTATTAATGAATATAAAGGAAGGTCGTATTAAACAACCGGAATGTTAATTCAGTACAACCAAAGAACGTAACTTATGTCCTGAGGTCTCATCCGATTATCAGGATTAAACTTGCTGACCTATGGATTGCTTTACCGGCTTATCGGCTATGGCCTCAGCTCTAAGGTTCCAAACAAATCTTTGCACCTGTAGAATTTCAGCAATCTGTATTTTAGGTAACAAATGATTTTCGTTTCCTCGAATAGGAACCAATTTGATGGGAAGCGTTTTAAAACGAATGGAATGCCATTGTTGAAAATTCTTGCATTGACTTTTAACGGTTTGCAATCATATATTATTTTTATTGAAACATTTAGAATATTTGCAATGGTTTCACAGTGAAAAGGATCTTCGGCTTACACATGAATTAATTATAAAATATCAGGCATAATCAACATTCTTCACAGTTTGTTTACAAAATAGCTTATTCGTCAAATCCTATGAATATATTTAAGTAAATATACCTAAAATAATAAAAACACTTTATTAACTATTTTTTCCATATCGTCTCTGATACGGATCATAAAAATCTTTAAAATGTAAAGATTTTTATTCACACTTGTCTTTTTAAGAGCTTTAGCTATTAGTTTGTGTCATGTCTTGACTACGAACTCTTTTAAGTATATCCGTTCTGAAACAAAGCATACGATTTTTCAGTGTTTTTTTTCCAGATTTTTTTATTAGTAATAATTATAAGTTCATTCAGCATAGTGTAGTTTACCTTCAGGGAACAAATATGTAAATATGTATAAAAATAATAGAAAATCTTAACTATTTACTTTAGGTCAAATTTAATTTTGATATAAAACATCTGATTAATATTATAAGATATTTTTTTACATATTCGCTCCAAAACGAAGCATATGAATCTCCATATTGTAAAGATTGATTTTGACGGATTTTATTATTTTTTTACAATTAATAATTGTCAGCTATTAACTCAACGAATTTGGTTCATAGCCGGAGGTTTATTAGTCAAAAATACCGCAAACTGTTCCGAGAATCTAAGGGGAAAATAACATTACGTCGGTGAAAAACAAATATAATTGTCGACTTAACCCAAAGATACACTTAACTAATATTTGCCTATAATTAAATAAAGTCTGTCGGCGCAGTTAAATCGTTTACCTATCATGTCATGGGTTGTATAAAGTAAGGTTTCAAATGCGCATGAAAAAAACTTGTTATTTTGCCAGCTATGAAACTCAAACTCTAGACCTTTGGCTCGTAAGTCAGATGCACT
The DNA here is from genome assembly GCA_036584705.1 of Rhyacophila sp. 25_7. NCBI lineage: Eukaryota > Metazoa > Arthropoda > Insecta > Trichoptera > Rhyacophilidae > Rhyacophila > Rhyacophila sp. 25_7. Next base: position 9,013 of record JAPMAE010000837.1, on the reverse strand, counting down.
ATCCACTTACCTAAGAGACTGACTATAAATAGAAATAATTTAATAGTGAAAAAAAGCTAAGTTATTGAATTCAAACCAGCAACATATATGCTGTCTATTTAATTATTTACAGCAACATTGTAACAATGTAAAATTTACATTTACTATTACAGATATATGTATATATATGTGTGTCGATTATTGTGTTTATTTCACAGACAGATTTGTCGTACTCGCGGGCCATAGTTTTCATACCACTGTGTATTCAACACAATACATTAGTACTGTATTTAATAACATCTAATAGAAAAAAGATTTTTATGAACTTAATAAAGTAATCCGTTTTTTTACTACTGTGCTATATAATTAATAAAATTTTAAATTAAAATAATATCTTTGATTATAATACCGCCATTTGTAACTCATTTTCTTCTCAATGTTGGCAATACTTTAATTTTATCACCCACCAGTGCCTTCAAAACTTACGGTTTGAACATCCGCTCAACATTCTTCAACCACTAAAGTCTTCGTAATTTCATAAAAGTTGATAAACCGAACTCATTGAACATAATATACAGTTCATTACTTTAGCACCCACGCTAGTGTATAATTAACAAGTAGTTAAAGAGACTAAAAGGTCGCAAAAGTTTCCTTTGTAAATCCGCCAAACTATTTTCTCTACACCTAGCAACAAATCATAAATAATATAATCATACAAAGTTAAGTATAATTCTTATATAATCAATATTTATGAAAATAAACAATCGATATTAGAAATCCTCACCTTCAATACATAATGTAAAAGTAAGAGAAACAGGGTAAGTTTGATCGAGCTTTGAGAGAATTTTTCAAGCCTCTTGTTAAATTTGAGTGGGACCAGTAAGGTCTTTGTTAAGTAAAAAAGACAATAATCGCAAATCAATTCAACACTTAAGTACAATTCCATTTGAAAACTTGTTAAAAGTATTATGAAACATACTTTACTGAGTTACTTTTTAAAATTTCTCATAAAATACATTTATTTCAGGTGCGTGATAAAAGATGCCTATCCGATTTTTTGTTTAGATACTAATAATAAGAACTCTGATGTTTGATATACAATATACTGTATTCAGGTGTTCTCAATATTTTGTGAACGATGCTTTCAATGGTTGTCTTTCATATTTGAGATGTACACATTTTTTACCTTTACCGTTACTCTGTATGATTTTAAGGTGAAACTTCAAATTAATAAAACTTCAATTTTTGTTTCGTTTGTTGTGAACGATGTATACATTTTTTAAATTATTGCGTATATTTTTATACGACTAAAAAACATCTCTCTCTTGAAACACCGTGAAACAATAACTCTGAGATTTAACGAGCACCTTATTAATATGACAGCCCACCCCTACGTAAAAGTATTGTTACAGATTTGCTGTTAGCAATTTTTTTATATCTTTCGAACTTATTGTTAAAAAATAGTACTTTACGTTTATTTATTTACAATTCTTATGTTTATATCATCTTTTTTTAAAGTCTATTTACTTAGATACAAAAAATTGAATTTGTTTACTGTCTACCATGTCTCAAACATATTTTTATATCAAAATGTAAAAAAGCTTAAGACAAAAAGCTTATTTCTCTTGTGTGTATAAACAATGAATAATGGAAGAATTTTACAAAAACAAATCATTTACTTGATTGTTTTTAAATATTTAGACATATTGCAACTAAATTCTTTTTTTTATGCACGCGGGTATGCCCACATTTCTAGAAAAAGAAGCTATAAAAACTTAAGACCCAAACTATAAATTGCAATCCAATGTTTCAGTTCTGTACTATAGACAATGAGTGTTGGCAGTCGAATTTCTATATTTAATAATTTACGATGAGATATATAAAGTTGAATCTATAAAAACGACATATTTGATGTTACATCACAGTAATTGGCGGTAAATCAAAGTTGCATAAAACAAACAAAATGTATTCCTTATTTAAACGTAGCTCTTAATACAAATAATGTTTGACAGGATTTGTGTAACTACGCCAGTCTTTTTATTTTATTTTGGTACGTATAAATAATACATCATTTCTTAAATATGCCGTTAGAGATACATATTATTTTTCAATTCAATTAAAGCTTCCACTTAAAAAACAGAAAATCACAAATCGGTTGTTAGAAGCTCATATCGAACAGCACAATTATTTTCCAGACTTGTCTCTTTTTAGTTTTCTTTTGCTAGTTATTTGTACATAACTTTTTTGCATTTTTCATGATTTTACTTGTTCCATCACTACAAGGTCGATTCTATGAAATACCTTTTTTTAAATTTTGTTGTATTGATTTTAACTGTGTAACCTACCCATTTGAACATTTTTTCGTTTAATAAATTAACTACTTGCATGATTACTGTAATTACTTGAAAAGTTCAATATTGGTACGTGTACAAAACTTTTATTTTTTCTTTACTTTTTCTTTTTATAGGTGAGTGATAGTGGTATCCAACTCATCAGCCGAGGGTCACGGGTTCAAGGCCCATG
>JAPMAE010000835.1:7495-18662 GCA_036584705.1 Rhyacophila sp. 25_7 | reverse complement strand
AAATGATTGAAATAATCATTCTTAATTATTATTATTAGTACTAAAATATATATCAAGGCAATTGTTATACGTAAAGTTGTTAAAACTAATATTATAAAAATCTATTTGCCATATTTTGCAGTAAACGATGAAAATAACAGCCTTTTAAACATTTGTCGATTTACACATAGTTGATTTCAAACTTTTTGGTGAACAAACTAAAAATATATTATGTGATTTTATTTATTTCTATTCTCATTCAAATATAAAATCGTCAATAGTCTTTATCTATATCTCTCTATTTAATACATTTTTGTAATAATTCCACGTACTGCTTACTAAACTTGTCAATACATCACCAACCAGTGTCTTATATTTTGTATTCAACTTAGCATAAATATTAATCAAAATTCACCGAGTTTGCGTTCCATATTGTTTTATTTAAAATATATTTTAGTATTTAACCATAATGCTAACTTGTGCCAAACTATTAATATGTGTGTTTATTTCTTCTACCTTGAGCAATAAAGCAAACAATATAAAAAATATATTTTTATTTTTAAAATATTAAATGCCTTTTTATAAATTCATATATTGAATGTAAATAAATAGACAAATGTTAATTTTTGTGTCTGAATTCATTAAAATGTAAGCTTCAAAGAATTTCTAATTGGTCATTGCCTTAATAAAAAGTTCAGTCATATTAATCGTTACTTTTATTTATATTCTGCTTTCTTTAGAGTTACGTTTCACTAAATATATTAAATTTGTGTAATTTTAATCCATATCTCAAAATTGAAGATTGTTATATTGATTCCAATATTTAATGATCCTCGGTAATATATTTATATATCGTAGATAGATAAATATTATTTATTTATATTGATTTGTCTTTTTATCTGATTATGATTTATTTGGTTCTGATTTCAAGCATGTTACTGTATATTAACGTTTGCGCTCGTTATTTGGTACGTGATGTCAGTGTTACCATATTTCTATTAAAAATATTTTGTCATTCAAGAAAGTAACACCGTAACTCAATAAACGATGCCGATAAAGATTTTATATTTTCCACTTGGAAGGATACATATTGGCGTTTTTGATTATTAAAAATTGATATACATATTTTTTTGCCTTTTTTATCTGCATATGTTTATAAATCTTGTAAATATGTATTAGTTTATTTTTTATATACGATTGTACGTTTCTTTTTTTTAAATATATTTGCTGACTTTTATCTATTTAATCTCATTATAATAACAAAAACACTATTTTACATTTATTATGATACAAGCTTACTTCGACGTGTGAATAAATTATATTTTAAATATATCAGTTCTTCACAATTTATGGTTCTTCCGTAAATTCTTTTGAAATTATTTCATCTGTCATTTTTTAAATTATATTATTTTAATAATATTATTATTTTTTATAAAAGCTAATTGATTAAACAAAATATAATATTTAAATATATTATTTATTACATTATGGTGTTATAACTGAAAATACGAGTATATAGACTATATTCACAGTTTTGCTTATTAATCAAGTCTTCGTTAATGGATGCAGGTTGTTTTTATTTTTTATTAAAAAAAAAGTATTGAATAGTTATTTTAGTCAGTTAAATATTTTGATAATTTTTACCGGTAAATTTTTATTTTATTTGGATAATAAATACGTCAGTTTTCAATATTCTAGTACGCAGTCAATAATATTAAAATATACAATATTTTTTATTTGTGAGTCCATTCACCACATATTGTTAAATTTTTGAGTTTTGTCGTTTGATATAAAAATAATAATAGCTGCTAATATCAGTATTTTATATATTAATTTAAAAAAATATGTATTTATAGTTTGATACGTATACATTGTAACAATATATGGAAATAATATGCCATTAATAGCCCTTAATTTTGACTGAATCTAATTTTAAAATATTCTCCTGAAATATTATTACTATGTGAATTATATAACAATAACTTAAAAATCCAAATCAAATTGATACAGTAAGATGTAAATAAATAGAGCTTTGTAAATTTTTAATCCAAAGAAATCTTTGTCAGTGTTTTCTTAGATTTTTTTGTCATCCTACTTTTTTACACATCAGCTGTTTCAAGAGATATCATTGAAAATGGTAGGTTAAAGAACGCAAAAGTTTGACTATAGTATATTACATGGAAGTATAAGATTTTTATCAGTCTAAAATTATATATTAATACTCAAACTTGTATGTCAACTGTATAAAAAGAAACGACAAAAATATATCTCTGTTTGAAGTATAGATTTAAAAAGAAAAAAAATTGAACTATAATTAGTTTAAAAAAATAATATAATAGAAATAATAATTATTTTTGAACGTTACAATATTACAAATGATTTTTTATCATTTCTTTATGTAAAATTGAAACAAATATATTCTTTGATACATGTTTTTTCTCATAATATACTCGAATTTTAAAAACAGAAAACTAGTCTAATTTATTATGGTAGTTTAAATTGTATTTTATTTAATAAATGAAATTTTCGTAAATTTTTCTAATATTATGTAATGCATTGCTAATTCCAACTAAAATTATTGTTAAACTATGTTTAAAGAGTATTTTTTATAACATACTACTCGTAAAATACTAAAACGGTAGTATATCTTAAAAGCTCAAAAAAAATAAGGCCTTAATAGTATGTATATTTAAATCCCATGATAGACATTAAAAGTCATGGTATGCCACTATTTTGCACTCACCCAGTATTAAGTTTGTAATCTTTAGATGCATGGCATAATTCAGTGCTTTGGTATTTTGAAAGCTTTCTCACCATTTGAAAGCTGTCGTGCATATAACATAACAGATACAGTAATAAGATTTCAACATATCGTGTTTGCATATATTGTACATATTTTGAGATAATAAGATTTTCTAAACAGCATGTATGGCAGTCGGAGCTCATTAAATATAAGTTGTGAGAAAATACCAAATGTTTTTGGAGAATAGATTATTTTGTTAATTATTTCAGAATTTTTTTTAAATGATTGTTTTTAAATATATTGAAGATATTTAAAATGTATTAAAAATATATATTTTTCTATTTATAAAAATGATTTATAAATGCTCGTTTATTAACATCTTTTCTTTTAACCATAACCGCACGGAAACAAAGCACATGGATCCCTACAATATTAAGATTGTTTTGACATTTATTTTTTTATGAGTAATAATTTTCAATTATTAGCCCAACCGTTTCGAATTCGTGTCCTGGCTATAATGCAAATAAATACATATTTGAAAATTTTTGCAACCAGCATGGCTTTTAACCCAGAACCCGCGTTTGCTCGGCGTACGCGTTATCCACCAGCTTTTACTAATACTACTTATTAATTTTCATAATAATAAGATACTGCACTTTTCATTTAATATTACTAGTTTAATTAGATTAATGAATTTTCTATTATTTCTGAATTAATTTCATAATTAAGAAAAAAAAATAATATTAATTTTACTTGAAACTTTATATTATAAGTTGTAAAGTGAAGGTGCCAAATGATCTAAGTGCCAAAAATAGTTTTTGATAAAACAATAAAAACGGTATAAAGTAGCACAGTAAACAAACAGATTCGGCCATTTGTTGACGGTAATTATTACTACGAGGAAAGAATTTGGCTTACATCATATAACATTAATTGGCGCTGCCATATAGATCATTTTGATGTAAAAAAACTAAAAAAATGACATTTTGGCACTTGGATCAATTAACACTCCCTCTTTACAGTTAAAAATTCTAGACTCTATGAAACCGATCTTGAATCATTAATTTTATTTAAAGATAAGTCCATAAACTGTTATTATTTCAAACAAGCTTACGTCTCAAACCAAATGAATGAAGTAATAAAAAGAAAATCGAAATAAAACTTTTTCTCTCACTAATTATTCATCGGTTTAATTTTGCTACAAAATACACCAATTTACACATTCTTTTAAAATGACCCAGTTATTCATTTTCGGCGATTTCTTTTGTTCGCATGTTTAAGCGTGATTTAAGTTAATTTACGAAAACTTTTAACAAAATGTCTGACTTCAATTCATAAAGGAGAGCTTAATAGTTTTTTTTCTTTACCAACAACGAAAATTAAATGCGATAGATTATTATTAATTTTAGTAGTTTGTTTAAAATTTTTGAACAAAATTGTTAGTCGGCTAGTATATTTTTTAGTTATATTTTATTATTAACCCTACTGATTTGAAGAATAGAACAATGACGTGTTTATACATTTAGATAAGCTGTCTAGCCGTCATTCTTATATAACAATAGTAAACAATTAGAATTTTATAATAATAAATGAGGTAATAATATTTCTTTATTTTTAAATTATTTTAATTTCTATCGCGCCAAGATGTTTAGTAATTTTATTTCTTTGGTTGAATCTAATTTTTTTAACTCGCTTCATTGTTTGATAGTTACTTTCTTAACGTATTGCTTTTTTACTTGACAAACATAATTATTGTTTTTTAAATTTTGTTTTCTTGTATTCACTATTACTACTCTGCAATATTTCTACCAGTGTTGTTTGCAGAAATAGAAGATTTATTGGCGTCAATGATTTTACGGTATCTTAGTGCAATGCGCTTAGTTATGCATATATATGGTTGTTTTGTTATATTTCGGTTTTGTATATATATGAGTTTGAAAGAAGAGAAAGACGTGTGATTTAAAAAAAAAACTTTTATAATATATTATTATGTTTATTCCGCGATTTTTTTTATATATGAGCTAGTAGATAGCGCATATGCATAGCAAGCGGGGGTCACGGATTCAAGTCTCGCGCTGGTTGCAAAATTTTTCAAACGTTTATTCATTTTTATTGTAGCTACGACACGAACTCGAAACGATTGAGCTAATAATTGACAATTAGTCGTAAAAAAACTATCAAAACAATATTCATATTGTAAAATCCATATGCTTTGTTTTGGAGTGAATATGGTGAATAGAAATAATTTTATTTTAGCGATAAGAGTTTTATTAATTTGTATTTGATATATTCATAAACATTACCATGACAAAGTAACTTGTCTGAAAAACTTAAATTTCTGTGACTATTTGGAAAACTTTGCACACGTCTAAAAATAAATGTCACTTTATTGTTTGCGATATTTATATTGAATAAAGTTAAATTTTCTCGCTGCAGCCAACCAAAGGGGCCATATCCGGAGCCAAAAAGCGATTTCGATAGATGTGAATCGCGTCCGACGAAAACAAAGAGTTGGTTTGAAGTTAACCGGGGCACATGAGATTCAAAGGCGATCAATGTGCACTTCACGTATTCACCTAGTTATATCTAAAACCGAGTACTATAGTTACGTTTACCAAATACTATATTATATGAATTGCTAAGACTTGATTTTAGTATAACGTTGAATAGTTTTCTCTTATGGTGTCGTCACTATTTTTCAGGAAAAAATAAAAAAATGTTGTTTTATTTCAACTAGAAGTCATCAGACAAAGAAACTAGTCAACGCAATCGATTCAACGCTCTGGGCAATTGGCTAGACAGAAAAACTTAGGTGGTTGTAAAATTGCGTTTTTTCAATAGCTCATATTCTACAAATTTACTCACATACTTATTACTAAGGTTTCTTACTAAGACGATTAGAATTATAATACTTTCTTTTCACAATTATACAGTATAAACAGAATTTAGATATTTTTTCTAACTATTTTTTTTTCGTCTTTCATCTAATATGGACCATATAAGACTTTCACAGTATAAAGAATAAAGAGTAATATCTGTTAATTATTAGATCAACCATTTAACTCCATATTCTGGCTACATTATTATTACAAATTAGTGCTATGACCCATTCAAGTTTATAGCCAACTACACAAACTCCTTGCAGGCCTCTCTGTCTTTCACACTCTTTAGTAACGTTATCGGCTCATCTTATTCTGGGATGACCGCCGAGTTGAGAACCTACTGGATTTCCTTCAAACACTTTCTTGACAGTCCTAGACTCATCGAATCTTACAACATACCGTCTATTTGAGTCTCCTTGCTCTCAAGATATTCACTGTTGGGGTTAAATTGTTCGTGGAGCTTGGCATTAGGATGGATTTTCTGACTACAAATACAAGAAAATAAATATTTGAAATTTTATTTGTAATCAGATAATGCATTCTAACTGGCAACCACCAAACTGTTAGTTAAATATAATATTACAGATACAGTTTTAATTTATTTGACAATGGTGGGTTGGCCACCTCCTTATTAAGGCGTGTTTTTATTGCTCTTTCGTGTTAATACAGGAATAACAAAAATAAGATGTCTAATATTTCGTCGAAGAGACATGGTTTTTATTAGTATTATTACATTCATTAAATATTTTTATATGACTAAATTTTATTTTTTTATTTTATTTGTCGCCCTTGTTAGGCTAGTAGATAGCACGTACGCCTAGCAATCGGAGGTCATGAGTATAAAGCCCGTGCAGGTTGCAATTTTTTTCAAATGTTTATTTATCTGTATTGTAGCCAGGACTCGAATCCGAAAAGGTTGAGCTAATAATTGTCAATTATTACTTTTAAAAACAATCTTTTCGTTGAAGAGATCGATAGGCTTCGTTTCAGAGTGGATGATTATAAGAAAAAATAAGTATTTTTCAACACGCACACATACGTACTGTATCTGTATAAACGTAACTAACACATAGAATCGCGCGCACGGTACATGAATAATAGTAGTATATTGGTATTCATTTATCTGTGCGGCTCTGTCTACCTATGTATTTGTTAGTCGTACGTGCACATTATGTATGTGTGCGTGTTGAGAACTTTAGGCAAGCACAAAACTATAATAAATTAAAACTGCATATAAATGAGCACACATACATAGACAGAACCGCACAGATAAATGAATACCACTATACCATATTCACTATTTTTTCATGCACTATTATGTTGTAAACTGTTTTTGAATGTATTCTTAAAAATAATTCATTGCGTAAAATAATGGATGCTATAATGTAGTAATACCAATTTAAATAATATATCACTATTAATAAAGTTTTTATTATAATATCATGAAACCTTTCAATAAATTATCGTTATTTTACTATGACAAAATTAAGAATATAAAGTTAGCTAATATAAAAATATCTCTGTAGTTTATTGATAGCATATAATAATTTAACGACATTTGCGTCAATGTATTTTTTTAACAAAAAGAATTAAACTGTATTTCTATTTTGACGTCCTGAATGTCCAAGTTTGTAAACTTGAATTATGTTTTATTTCTTACTCGTGAGTTTCAAAACAACTGCTTGAAAAACGATGCTTGTTCAAAAAAAAGGAAGGGAGGGGGGGATTTAAATTTCACGAGGGTTATTTATTTTCACGACCGTGGCGTTTTCAAGTAAACATAATCTTGATTAAACTCCGCATGAGGGCTTGATACTTAAAATAAGTGTGAATTAGCTAAAGAAAAAAGATTTTTCGTATGAAAGTAATAATAAAAGAGTCATAAAGCTGTAGCCATAATCGTGCACGTCTATAAATGTTAAGCACTATTTAATGAATCCTACTACGTTTGAGTTGCGATCTTTGTAATCAAAATGAAAAATCAACCAAATACTTTAGCATGTCTTATTGAAATTGATAACATTTCTATAAAAAACCTTCAACTATCTTTTTAAAAATTCATCGTTTTCCCGCATTTATCGTTTTTTACAGCTAGAGCCCAACATATATAAAGACGGTATAGAGTATGTTTTTATGGTTCTAGTTCTTATAAGAAACTTCGGTTACGAACTAAAATACTAAAACTATCTGAAAATCGATATCATCATATGTATAATATATAGATTTAAAACGAGAGGTCAGATGTATGAAGAATAACAATTACTTCAATGATTTTTTTATACTAACATATTATAGCATTACTTGTACGTCGGTTTAAACAAAAAATATATTTTCTTCTCATTATTGTTGAATTCGTATGATGACGTATATTTATGAATTGATATTATTTCTCATTATAAAACGGATTTTTAATACAGATAATGTTGAAAAAAATAAGATATAATCCATTACTAATGAATGCTTATTTTCTCAAGTAAATTGTAAGTGAATTTCTTATTAATAATTATGTTTTGCAATTAGCATGGATATATTCGTATTTTTTTAAAGAATCATTATTATTTTTTTGTACATAACTGTAACAAATAAACTTATAAATATTTTCGTTTTCAAGCAAAAGAATATTTGACACAATTTTAGTTACAAAGTAAACCAAACATTTTAAAATATTCACTAACTAGATGCGTAAAAGCTCGAGAAACACGGAACAAATTATAGTCAATCGTATGCATCATGATAATACGAGTGCTCTACTTACCAGGTATTCCGGAAATTTAACTTCATGATGGATTACCATCAGAAAAGTTATTCTTATGGAGAGCTGTTTTGTGCCTAGAATACTGTTATACGATAGCTTATTGGAAATTTATTCAAATTACTTCTCATAGGAAACGTTTATATTTGGTTCAAAACTAGTTTAATTAAAAGTTTAATTAACTAAACTATTGAATAGAGCACTATATAAATATTAATTGAGGACGCTTTATCAGAGATTTGATTCCATATTTGATGTGGGTTATTTTATAAATTAAAAAATGGTTATGTAAAGATTGTGAACGCATTAAAAGGATTATGGATCTCTATCAATTTATATCCATAATAAAGTAAAACTTGAGTTTTTACTGCTTCATATAATATATAGTATTTTCCATTAGCTCTATAATTGATATATTATTTCGGTTATTACATAAATATAAATCTTAAATTTCAATCTATATCTTTAATTTAATAAAATAACTAATATTTAGTCTTTAAAATAATGTTTTAGGAAGATTTATTATAAAAAAGTATCTTCAATTAGCGGACCAAAAATATTTAATGTAGTGAAAAATTAAATAATTCTGAGCAGATATTTTTTTTTATTGAATGCTTATTTTATTAACTACGCTACCCTCTGGTTTACTTGTATTATCTATACATGCATATAATTACCCTATATTAGAAGCAAAGTATATACTGAGTAAATATCCTTTTCAAGCATAGAAGTATTCAGGCCATATTATTATTACACTAATTAAAATCTCAAACAGTTTGGTATACATTATTGTTATAACATGATACCATGGCGTTATGATCCATTTAGTTCCATGACCGACTTCACAATCATCCCCGATGTTAAGTGGGGTTGAATGCTTGTATGAGATTTTTTATACACATTTCATCCTAGTTTTAAACGCATGTGATAAAATAACTGAAAAATACTTAATTAAGTACAATAAACATTCTTATGCATTTTGAAACCAAGACACGGACCAAATTGGTTGAGCTAATAACTGACAATCATTACTCGTAAAAAAACTGTTGGAATAATGTTCACATTCTAGAGATCCATATGTTTCATTTTCGAGCGGTTATGCTTAAAAAACGAAAAGAAAGATTTTCATCGAATAATACAATTGTAATATTTTTACAATAATTAATTTGATTAATTGTAAACCGTTGTGTACTTGTATAGTATACGCGCTATTTTCGTCCGTTGCGGTATTTTGAGCTGGTTTCTAATTATAATTTATTGAGAATATTTTAACAAATAAAATCGGCTATGAGTTTTTAAATATATTTATAAAAAATTACATAAAGCAGTGTTGATTTTTCCAAATCTATATATAAAAATGTTTATTAAAACAATAGCACATTTTTAACTTGTTTATTATATATATATACTTCTTCAAGTATTGATAATATTTTATAAAGTCATTTTAAAAAAAAATCAAATTACATGACATTTTTGCATATTATATAATATTTTCATTTATCATATTTTACATATACATTTATATAATTATTTATTTTCTTAAGTTTTTCATTCAAACTTCAATATTAATCTCAATATTCAGTTGAAATGACCTGCGCCTAAATGCTGTGATTCATGCAAGGAATGCTAAAGGAATATTAAACAATCATACATGCATAAAGCGGTAAAATTTTTGTATACATTTTTGATAAATTAAATACTTGTAAACATGACAGGGCGAATGTGTTGCGTGACTGTTACTTGAGGGATATTTATTATACGATCTCAGATTTTACTTATTTCACAAAGCACAGAGAAAAATAGCTTTTTATCGTAAATTGATAAAAGCAAATTTACTAAGTGGCGTTATATCAGCAATGAAAACGAAATTTCGTTTTATTTTGTTACTATTAAATAAGATTTATAATATTACAATTACGATTTAAGTATTTTATATTGCGATATATTAACTGAGTTTTCAAAAAATATCGTATTAGATAGCTATTGTAAATTGAAATGACGCAAAAATTAAATATTTTCGTGTCAAAAAAGTAACGAGTATATAATAATAAACCCTCAATATTTTTAATGCAAGTATATATACTCGGTATGTAGTAAATTCATAAAGTTTATATATTTTATAGGTATTCAGTATATTTATTTTTTCATTCACATTGGATACAGAAATTATACACACATAAAATGATAAATAAATTTTAAAAATAAAAACCTACACACAAAAAATACTGAAAAAAGTCAAAATATTACATTTTTTTTTGTAAAACCAAATTAAATCATTTTTACACAGTACTGAAAAAGTGTTTTCACTTGCAACAGATTGAAATATTTTCTTTAAAAATGCCGTTTATTAAAAATATATTTCAATACCTGATAACCATCCATCGTTCATTATAGATGTTAGCCTAGTCAAAATGATGTAAGCCACAAACAATAAATAATTTGCTGACCATACAATAATAATTGGTGTTGGCAATTATTTTCTGTGAATACTTAGTAGAAATCAAATAATAACCCCTACAGAATCAGATAAAAATACTTTTTTATTTTTAACTAATATTTTTTGTAGATTTTAGTGGTTTATTAATTTTCTATGGGGTAATTTTAAATATTAAAACACATCTCTCAAAGTAGAAAAGTAGCAATAAAAAAGTTTTTTTAACTAAATATTTGTTTAAATTTAAATTTGATTTTGGTTGGTGGTTAAATTCTACACACTATTAACGTATGGTTGATTTTTTTAAAGAAAAAGCAAAGTTATTTACTCTGATATAACTTTCAATCCCTGAATGAAACTGCACGCGAATAGTCGAG